>CAHIKZ030005527.1:435000-470000 GCA_903632075.3 Acanthosepion pharaonis | reverse complement strand
TCTTTCTTATCACCTCTCTCTCTCTTTCCACCTCTCTCTTTCTATCTCTCTATTTCCATCTCTTTCTTATCCTCTCTCTCTTCCCCACCTCTCTCTTTCTATCTCTCTATTTCCATCTCTTTCTTACCACCTCTCTCTCTTCCCACCTCTCTCTTTCTATCTCTCTATTTCCATCTCTTTCTTATCACCTCTCTCTCTTCCCACCTCTCTCTTTCTATCTCTCTATTTCCATCTCTTTCTTACCACCTCTCTCTCTTTCTATCTCTCTATTTCCATCTCTTTCTTACCACCTCTCTCTCTTCCCACCTCTCTCTTTCTATCTCTCTATTTCCATCTCTTTCTTATCACCTCTCTCTCTTCCCACCTCTCTCTTTCTATCTCTCTATTTCCATCTCTTTCTTACCACCTCTCTCTCTTTCTATCTCTATATTTCCATCTCTTTCTTATCACCTCTCTCTCTCTATCCACCTCTCTCTTTCTATCTCTCTATTTCCATCTCTTTCTTACCACCTCTCTCTCTCTATCCACCTCTCTCTTTCTATCTCTCTATTTCCATCTCTTTCTTACCACCTCTCTCTCTCTCTTCCCACCCTTCTCTTTCTATCTCTCTATTTCCATCTCTTTCTCATCACTTCTCTCTCTTTCCACCTCTCACGTCACTTTTCTCTGATTGCGTGTGTGTCTATTTATATTTTCAGCTTTCTTTAAAGAATATTTTAAATATTTCAAAAAAATATTTTTTGCCATATTAAAAGAATATGTTTAATTTAATCTCATTTAAAAAACATTTTAAGTGAATAAAATTTAAAAACACGTCTTGTTTATACGGTTTATTCAACCTTCTTCAAACTGACAACAATTTTAATTTTGAAACCAACAACAATGTTTTATAACCTGAACAGTCAGTGACCCAACGTGCCACAAGCAGTCAAGTTTAAAAGGAAGATAAATAATTCAAGTATAATTCTTTTTAAAAATCATACTTTCCTTACAACTCAATCGATACTACCAGCATTATTCAGTAAAACACTATCTTAAGTGGCTCCCAGGCTTTGTATTGTGTGAACAGCATTAAAAATAAGATAATCGGGAATTAAATTCAAATAGAAAGTGGAAAGTTTGAGATTTCTTGCAAAGTGACAGCTGTTTTATAAATATATATAAATAAAAGTTGACTCTAAATATTAAATTATATTGTTGTTTGGTTTGTTTTACGGTATATCAACCTTAATGTCTTATTTCATGCCGACACGATTTTTATTGCTGATAATATTTTTTCCAAAAATATATTGACGGTAATATTTTTTTTTCCAAAAATTTATTGCTGGTAATTTTATTATTCAAAAATGTATTGTTGGTAATAATGTTTTTTCTTCAAAAATTCATTGCTGGTAATAATTTTTTACAAAAAAATATTGCTGGTACTAAAACCTATTTTTACACTTTCATAGTGTTCTGACCCCAGTTTAGGGGTTAATTATTTGCCAATAGCTGGGACCTTAACAGGTGCTTCCACTCCGGGTCAGGATGAACCTGGAAACACCAGCAATTAAGAGGTGGCTCTACCCTCCTCAAAACCTCCTGATCAGAGGCCTTGCTTTCGGATGTAATTTATCGTCTTACTCAGGACGCAGATATAGTTTATCATCTTACCCAGGACACGGATGTAGTTTATCGTTATACCTAGGACGGATTAAAAATATTGTGGAAACTTTTCGGAAATAGTTGCAGTGCTAGGCAACGCAGACTTCTGAAGCGATGAGTTTATTATAATTTTCCCTGTGTAGGACTTTAATTTCGATGGTATAGACTCTATACTGCAACCTTTAATATCCCTACTTCCTTAAATAGATTGAATGAAGCCACGACCAGAATAAGGTTGAGAAACATTGGTATAGAGACCAACACTCCGACTGGGACAATAAACGACCTCTGACAATTCCAGAAGTATATACGAATATTTTACTGTCACCACTGATCGATGTTCGAGGCCATGAGAAAACAGAAAAGATTTTGATCTTTGCATGTAAACCACACATGGATTATTAGTGGATTCAGTCACTCATGTACCATGTGTGATGCACACTTAGGCGATCATGTATCTTTCGATACATGACTGACGAGACAGATTTTTTTTTCCTGCAGTAGGTTGTCATTTCTTTCTGCGGTAGCCATTTCAAAAGCTATAGAACTCTGTCTTATCTGCTATTTTCCCATACTTAAGAAAAGGATTCATACCTTTCCCAATGGTATTAGCACGTAAGTGAAAGTAATGGATTCGAATGGAATTCGAATCTACAGATTTCTCAATCCGAGCCGATATCCATTACTCCACCTTTCCTTCTCCTTAGTGGATTACCAATAGTTAATGCTTAAAAGTCATAAAAGAATTAGAAAGAAATAAAAACACAGACGTCTGCTCGTGCAAGAATATCAGTGTCAAAGGGAAAGCGTGCTCTCAAGTCAGGCTGACCCCACTTAAAGCAATCTTCCTTGCTCCATTCAGGAGTTATACCTTTTTGCAAATTGAGATTTAGATAACGATAGACTTTCAATAAGATCTTCTTTAATCCAATCTCTTTAAATATTCCGGGTTTTGTAGGATTTTGTCAGAGGAAAGTCTAAAGCTGAAATTCTATAATCTCATATAGTTTGTTTCCAAAGTGGAGTTATTAGATACTTGACAAGTCTCATAATAACTATTGGTTCGACGTCAAAATAAGATTGAATAAAAAGAATGCAGCGTTTGAATAAAACCTCGATTTCCACAGGTAGTTGGTCTTACCGCTGAGTGTAAGAGGCGAGTATTGGCTTTGTGTTTTTACATTTAAAAATGTGATGCAACAAGAGAAAGTTACAAGCGAGTGACGTTGAATGACAACAACAGGCAACAGTGTCTTTGCAGGCTTTCACTAAACAAAACGGACAAGATTATCATTTAGATAGTTCTATTCATATTCAGATTAGTTTGCGATGATCTCAAATAATCAAAAAAAAAAGAATTGATCATTTACGAAGGACTTCTAAAGATTACACTCATCCAGCCTCATTTCAAACACCGACATTTTTACAAGTATCTTCAAAATTGTCTAAACAGGGTGTATTTTTTTATTTTTATTATTATTATTATTATTATTATTATTATTATTATTATTTTCTTTGATTTCTGGTGTTTACACATTTCTTTCCGGGTCCCGCCCAGGGGCCTAAGATTAGAAATGGCATCATGACACTTTCCACTGCCAAAAAAAAGAAAAAATTATTATTATTATTATTATTATTATTATTATTATTATTATTTTCTTGGATTTCTGTTATATACACATATCTTTCTGCATCCCATTCAGAGACCTAAGATTAGAAATGGCTTCATGACATTTTCTACTGGTCATTTTTTGTTAAAAAAAAATTACGATCACACACGTTTTATATAGATCAAGCTCTTCGTAATGTGTGAGTTGTAATTGCGAATACACTTTTTTGTATTTCTATAAGGTATTAGCTATCAGGGATCCCATCAATGAGTCTATTGGAACTATTTCCAGTCAATCCGAGTGCTCCAACTACAACTGGAATTACTGATGTCATCATGTGTCACATTTTTGAGGTCCTTGTATTTTGATAGAATTTTTGCTACATTACAATCTTCCGGAATCGACCATGTCTATAAGAAAAACACCTTCTGCTTTTGTGGTCTTTGATCAAAATGTCTGTGCGATTAACTTTGATTTTTCTGTCCGTTCGTATAGTGAAGCCTTTTAAAATTGTTACAGATCCTATCTCTGGAACCGGGTCTGCGAGATGACCAGTTTCTTGAAGTTTTATTACCGTAAAATTTGCATAATTTGCACAGGTGATATTGACCAAACATTCTGAGTTTTATATTGACTGGGTGCTAACATGGTGCAAGAAGGTCAACTATTTCACAGAATCTGCATTTACGGTTAACAAATTTTTTAGTATGTGTACTTGGTAATTTCTAGTAAGCAATAATTCGACCTTCAGTTTCAGCTTTTAATCCTGCACTACGTAAACACTGATGGCTACGGGGTATGTCTACATCAATTTGTTTGGTACGTGCAGAGTATTGACCATTAAGAGGCTTCTCTTGCAAGCGTTGCTGGATTTGGTACATTGCATTTGCTTTTGCTTTCTTTTGTTAGGTTCTTCGCTGCTGTAGTAGATGTACTATGGTTTATTTTCACTTTTTCATCCACTTGAAATTCCCTTTTGAATTTGTTGGCTTCCTTTATTACTGAAGAAAAATTCTTATCTCTTTCGTGTTCTTTGACACAGATCAACATCAAGTCTTCTGTAGTTTCCGTGTATCTTTGAAGACCGATTATTTTGTTTTTGTAAGAACTAAGTTGTACTAATCATAGTTGAACTAATCCTCTGCCTCTTTCGGATCTGGGTGCGTACGGAGGATTAACATCAGCCTTAGGATGACGCATGCGGTGGAAAATGAGAAGCTTTCTCGTTTTGACATCCATTCGCTTAATGTTAGTTATTTTCCAATTAAGGATGTTGAAACTATATTTCACCACAGGGACAGGCAAAGTGTTTATGGCTGATATTCTGTTTTGTGAATTTAACACCAGATGCACACACCTGTATTATTTTTCTCCTGAATTTGGGTATGCTGTATTTCATCTCCTTCGCTGACTCTTAGGTATTTAGAGGCTACTTTTTGTTCTAGTTTGCTAAACTTCGTGACAAAAAATGTAGATCTATTGAGTGTGTTTCTATAATTCTTCTTTTCTTCAATGTTACTTTTGCCCACTTATCCTAATCGAAATCCATACCGATGTCATCACTGAAGCATTTTATAATATTATGGATACCCTTCAACACATTGTTGTTTTTAGCAAAGAGATTGATAACATACATGTAGAATAGGTGATTAAACACTTTCTTTTTTTAAATTTTTATCTATAGTTATCTATAGTTTAGTTCATGTAAAGTAGAAATTAAGGACAGACAGAACGGAAGGGTGTCTCTTGAAAGATTCCTCGTCACATATCGAAACAATAGAAAGTGGCAGTACATTTGATGAGATTTAGGTATAATGTGGTTTTGCACAGTTTCCTGCTATATTTAAGGAAATTTACTACCACCGTGGAGACTTCCTACATTCCAAAAACCTTAAAGATCTAAGAGTGTATCAAACTCTCAAAGTATTTATGGTAATTTATCCAGGCTGTGCTGCAATTTCTACCTGTTTTCCTGCAATTTTCTAGGATCATTTTATTTATTAGTAGTTGTTCTTTTCAACCATATAAAACTCTTCGACATGTAGCAGGTGAAGAAAATTACTTTTATGGTGGTTATTTTTATGGAGAAGAGAGTAAGTACAGTTTGTCAGACGTGATCAATTTATAGTGATTTTCCAAGCATAGCTTAGATGTGGCACAAGGCCGAAATGTAATCAATTTATATGTGGTAAACAGATATGTTATTGGATTATTATTATTATTATTATTATTATTATTATTATTATTATTATTATTATTATTATCTTCGTTTGAACGGTATTCGTTTTCCACCGGCGATCTTGTATCATAGGTGTTCTCCGTCAAGTCTTACGACCTCGAATTTAGTGGGATATGTTCATTGCAGGCAATGCAGACTTATGTGATGCTAGACTTTATTTCGATTTTTTCTGTGTAGGACTTTAAGTTCAGTGGCCTCTTGGCATCTTCAATCTGAAAGCCGGTGTATTTCTTCAGCTTATCAATTTCTTGGACATGACATGATGGTCACCAAGGCCAGATACATCAACGAGGTGACATATTCTTGTTTTTTTTCTTCTTCTTCTTCTTATTATTATTATTATTATTATTATTATTATTATTATTATTATTTAAGACAGAATCACGCAAACACAACACACCGGGCAACAAATATGTGAAGCTCAAAATGCTTAACGCTCAATATAATTGTATAGCCGACATATGTATCACAGCCAATTGTTTCCCCTATATTGTGACAGCTTTTGACAACAAGAAAACAATGCATAAACTTATAGGTATGAGCAAGTTAGAAATACTTTTAAATCGAGTAACAGGGTCTGTTCTTCTAGTTACCGATTGAGGGTCTTCATATTTATGTAGACATGACTCCCAAATTGCCTCATCCTTTAAACTTAACCCTCTCAAAACCCGGCCACGATGGTCCTCGACTACATTGGCTCATAAACAGAGATGCGCAATGGATCAGCCCCCACCCCCAGTGGAGCATACCCAACTGTCGATATTTGTGGTAATGAACGTTTATTTACTGTAGCCCATCTTATTTCACAAAGTAAAAATATGTACATGTTAATATATTCAAGCTGTTTAAAACAAAAATCATTGGAGTCATGCCTGAAGAGTCATCTGGGTATTTATTATTATTATTATTATTATTATTATTATTATTATTATTCTCTTTGGTATTGCGCATTGAAGAATGGCGCCAACGAGAATTCTCATAATTTTTAGGAGAAAACTTGCAGAATAAAGAATGGTCGTCTTTTGGAGGTATACAATGTTCGTCTCAGTTCCACTTTTCCCAAAGTGCTCTGTCAAGTTTCAACTTTAACAGTCATACCCCATAGTTTCTTAACTTCTGAATAATATCTTGGTATTTCATTCTTTTCTCCACCTTATCTGTTTTGTATTTCTATAAGTCTACCATTGGTCTGTGCATTGAATATTGTTGCAATCTGATCTCGTGCTTCTGCTATGTATCTTCAGATTCTGGACAAAATACAAAGAAGAATCTGCAATATTATTGGTTCCGACCTGGTATCTCGACTTCAGTAACCGCCATAACATAGTTTTACTGTGCCGTTTCTATAAATATTTTCATAGCATTTGTTCTGATGAGCTTCCATCTTTGGTGCCTCGACTTCATGAATTTAAGGTTATGACTATATTGGCAGTTAGGTATCATTTAATGTTGATATTGCTAGGTATAACCTTAAGTTTTATTTGAATAGTTTCTTTTCTAGCACTTTTCGCCTTTGAAATCTCTTACCACTTTTGTGTCAACCACTGTCTACAAAAATGCAACGTCAATCGTCCTCTCCTGTCTCATTGAACCCTGTTCTTTTTATTGCCCTTTCTCATCAACAACGTTTTCTCAGTTTCCTTCACTCTTAGTAACTCGGTTGCATCTCAATGGCTTTATTGCCTTGCTTGGGGTGAAATTATTAAAAAGAAACCAGCTTGGAATAACGTCGATCGACACTTTATAAATTTAAATATACTACACGAAGTCTTTTTTGATGTGAGACGAAATGCACTGACTCCTCAGGTTTTACCACAAAATGACAAGTTTATCTTTTCACCGTGCTGCTCCTGTGTCTCTAGGTATATGCTATATGCAGGAGGACGGATTTCAAATCACCGAGCTTTTATCTGATACTTTACACTTGTAAATTTTGGCACACTTTCAGTGTAAGGTACCCCGAATAAAAGGTACACAATTTTAATTGATAGATATATACCTGTTCTTTACTCGATTCTCTCAGATTTTGCCGTAGATATCAGGATGCATCTTTGCGATGAAGAAGTACTTTCTGAGATATGTATACTTAGACGTAAAACTACTTTACTATAAAATCATCCAGCTGAATTGAGTAAATAACTTCACTTTTTAATTTTCTTTTAAGTTGCTATAGAACAATGGTAATATTAACCATTTCTTTATAAGGAAACATTTGGCATTCATTGACCGAGCAGTGCTTTTTTTGGTTTAAATTTGTCAAATCTTTATAAAGTCTAACAGTTGTTATCGGTCTTTCCAGTTTCCTTACTTTCTGTGGAATGTTAACATCATTACTATCTCATTATTTTCTCTTTAACTTGCATTTGATACTTTTTAATCATTTCAAACCAAGCAAGGCAATGAAGCCGCTAAGACGCAAGTGGTTACTGAGTGTTAAAGAATATGAAAAAAAAAAGATACTATAAATAAGAGAGGACAATAAAAGAACAAAAATTAACAAGACAGAAGATAACGATTAACATTGCATTTACATTTTTGAAGATCCATTTCAGTTTTCCTCTCGGTAAAAAATAAATTCATCTAATCCCTGGCCGTAATAGATTAGTTTGGCACAAGGCCACAACTATATTTAAACATTGAGCATCGGACTCACTGCTCAGTAGAATTGATCATTCAGATAAGATTTGTAGGCATTATTCTCCGCCATGTTTCCACTCTTTAATAATGGCAACCACTGATTAGTGAAATCAGTTGCAACGGTAAACCAGAATGGCTCATTCACCATTATTTCACGCCCATGTAATTTAGTAAGCGTAGCCGAGTTTTGGCACAAAGTCACAAGTACCGGGCACCCAGTGAGGAACGAACTCACTACTAGGGATCTACATGATCAGCTTAGTGACCATTTTACTACGACCCTACGCCTATTGTAATGCAATAGTCCTGCTACTTGGTTAACAATACACTAGGTGGGATTTCGACCCCTCGGCGTTCCTTGAATGTGTGTAATATAACTTCACACACGTTAGTCTATCAGAAATATTTTAATGCTTGCGTTACATGGATTATTTCGTAATAATCTGGAGAGTTTACAGTGGTTTTCCACCAATCTACCTAAGGCAGTTACGTGTTTTGGGGTTGTTGTTTTTTTAATCGGAGTAGGATTTTTTTTTCTATTTGAGTTCTCTAAATTACATACATTGTTACAGCATAGTGAATTAAGTACAAAATGTAATTACAGTGTTCTCGCAAGTTGGTTGTACATCAGCGAGGGGTTACCATTGAAAAATGATTGTTCTTTGTTGTTACTTTTACATTCGACGGGGCATGGGAGAAAACGATTGTATTTATGCTAATAACAAAAGCAAAACAGCAATAATAAAAAACGCGGAAATCTCATCGTCATCATCATCATCATCATCATCATCATCATCATCATCAGTCCATTGTCTGAGTGTAGTCGTAAAATCGCTGCGCATTTAAACACCCGACTAGCTATGAAGGGTGCCAATGTCTGAGTCCCTGTAAATGATCTTCCAGTCCACTCGATGACGTTGTCCGCTCATTTACTTCCCCGTATGTCTCTTCTTTTCTACCTAATAGGATGGCAATTAAAAGATTTTTTTAGCTCTTATAATGTTTCACGTCATTTTAGCTTTCTCTTCTCGGTGGTAATTATAAGGTCTTTCAATGGGTTTGCTTTTTGTTTGTTAGTCACGTCGTTTGTGATGATTTCCACGTAGGAAAATGCTCTGATAATTCCGTAGCATTTCATTTCTAATGCTTGGATTCTTCGCCTTAATCCAGCCGTTAATATCTCAAATGTGCAAGCATACAGAATAATTGAGAAAGAAAATGCACGCAGAAATCTGATCAGTGAACCGAAAAAAAACAAAGAAAACTGCATGGAAAAGAACTCTGCCCTGAACACTGAAAAAGAACAGAATACTACAGACCGAACCGTCATGGACTTGGCTATGCAAGAAATAGCTGAAATGAGAAACGTAATCACTTCTCATTGGATCCTCACAATTAATGCCTTAGGATCAATCGCATCAAAGTAGATAGAGACAAAACCAAAAGACAAGCAAATGCTGATTTTGTGGAAAAAAGATGACACTGTAGGCCACATGAATAATTATGCAAATACAATTACAAAAAATATACATGATAAGAAGAGCTATGCACAGGTAAAAGTCATATTTGGTTCGACTAAGCAATCAAAGCGAATTAATGGAAATAAATTAAAAGAAATTTTAATACACTGATATACAAAGGAACCAACTCATCAAAAAGTGAAAATATTTTTGATAGACGTAAATTAACGGTAAAGTTAATAAGAACTTAAACTGTGTTCTGAAGACATCGAGTGAAGATGTACTTATGCCGCCAGAACAGCGAATGAAGACGTATCTGTGCTTTAAGAACATCGAGTGAAGATGTAACCGTGCTTTAAAGACATCGAATGAAAACGTATCTCAGCTGTGAGGACATTGAGTAAAGACGGATCTGTAACCTCAAGACGTCGACTGAAGATGTATCTGTTCACGCAGGACCTCGAGTGGAGACGTATCTGTGCTCTGGGGACTTAGAAAGAAGTGATATTTGTACGCTCAGGAAATCGAGCGAAGACTCATCTGTGCTTTAAAGTTGTTGAGTGAAGACGTATCTGTATGTACAGGAAATCGTGCGAAGACATTATCTGAAGCTCTCACGACTTCGAGTGAAGACGTACCTATGCTCTCAGAACATCGAGTGAAGTCATATCTGTATGTTCAAGACATTGAGTGAAGAGGTATCTAGTGCTCTCATATTTCGAGTGAAGACGTATTTTTAGGCTCAGGAAATCTAGCGAAGATGTATCTGTTGTCTGAGGACATGGAGTGAAGATGTATCTGTACGCTCAGGATATCTATTGAAGTCGTATCTATACGATCAGGAAATTGAACGAAGATATATATGAGCTCTCACTACACCGAGTAGGGTGAAATAAATATTCGTACACCATGAAATATTGTAGTTATAACTTACGAAAAAACTTAAAATCCATACAATATTTGTACACCATTGCATAATGCTGTAATATGCAAAAACAATTAGTAAACCTTAATATAAATGAAATTATGTGTTATTCATAAATTTCGAGACGAAAAAAGTATTCGTACAAAATATGTCTTTAATATCAAAAGGCTTAAATTACCTTTATTAACATAATTCTTTGTAAGATTATGCTAGATTCCTCCAATTATCTTCTTACCGGAAGAATCTAGAAAATTCTGCAATTCATTTCTTATATCAAGTTATCTCCACACACAAATTATACGCAATAATCATCATGGGGAAAAGCAAGGATCTATCAAATTAGCAAAAAAGTTGATCATCAAACATTGGAAGGAAGGCAAACGCTACAGGAAAATAGCAGATATCCTGAATATACCATTTACTACTGTTAGTTCCATTAATGCTAAGCATAAAAAGGTGAAAACTATTGAGAACAAATCGAGATCTTGTGCAGCACGCAAGATTTCTCCAAGACCAATGAGAAGAATTCAGCGCAAAGTTAAAAAAAAAATCAATGACTACTCTGAGAGAAATTAAGGATGAATTAACAGCATCAGTTATTATTGTTACGAAGCGAACAATAAGCAATGAACTTCAAAGAAGTCAACTTGAATCACCTTCTCCAAGAAAAACTTCACTACTATTGAAGAAAAATGTCCGGTTAAAATTTGTTTGTGAACATAAGAATAAACCTGAATCATTTTGGGAAAATGTTTTATGGACAGATGAAGCAAAAATTGAAGTACCTGGGCATAATTCAAGGACTCACGTTTGGAGAAAAGACGGCAAACCTTTTACAACGAAGTACACAATCCCAACAGTGAAACTTGGTGGTGGCAATGTCATGTTTTAAGGACGTTTTTCTGCTAATGGTCCAAGTAATTTAGAGATAATAGATAGTAAAATGAATTCAAAAGTATACCAAGATGTTTTGGACTCTAAGCACTCCCAAATGAATGGGTTTTGTACCAAGATAACGACTCTAAACATATGACTTTATCAACGAAAAATGGCTTATTGAAAACAATGTCAATACACTTGAGTGGCTATGACAGTGAGCGGACTTGAATCCAATAGAGAATTTATGGCGTTTATTAAAAATTCAAGTTAATAAAAGAACTCTGAAAAACATCCTGATCCTAAAGAAAATATGCAAAAAGTGGAGTAAAATACCACCGAAAATTTGCAAATAGTTGGTTAAAAGCCACAGAAAGAGACATTGTTGAATTGATTAAGGGATATGCTACAAAATATTAAATAGGCATTATAATTGTGTACGAATACATTTTTCGCCTCCATATTTTTTCATTTCATTAATACAAAAAAACTTTTCGGAATTTTTTTGCATATTGGTACAGTATGCCATGATATACAAATATTGTATGGATTATAAAATTCTTTTATAAAATCTATATTAATTAAAATAATTTCATGGTGTACGAATATTTCTTTCCACCCACTGTATATGTGCACTCAGGACATCGAGAGATATTGTATTTGTACGCTTAGGACATCAAACGATGGTGTATCTGTACTATGATGACCACTAGTGTAGACTTATCTGTGCGCTTGGGCCATCGAGTGAAGACGTATTTGTAATCGCAGGGCGTCGATTGAAGACGTATCTGCCCTCAGTACATCGAGAGAAGACGTATCTGTACGCCCAGTAAAAACGCCTCATTGTATAAAAATGTCAATTTCTCAATAAAATGTTAGGATTATAACTTTTTGTCTACATAATCTTTTAGATTATGAAACTAATAGCCTTAAGTAAGAAATGTTTAAAATGTTTCCATGAAAAACAGTCTTTTTTTAAAAAAATTCAAATGGTCGTAAATTTTTGATCAGGAGTGTAATTGTAAAGACCTCTGCAGTGAGCTGAGGAATTTGGAGAACATGGAGATGACAGTTGTACCAGTTATGATAGAACTCACTAGATTAACTAAATAGTCTGCTAGACTATTTTAGTAAGTATTACGCTAAAGAAGGCAAACATAGTATTTACTTACTTTACCTGAAAATAATGGACACAGAGAATAGAGCAACCACTTCATTAACTAACAATCTGTCATATTAACGCACTAAGCATAATTATTTTCGGTAACAAAATCGTAGAGTCGCAAGTATGAACATTTTGTTACACCGATCTTCAACCTGTACAAGGCCCAAATTTCACTCTAGGAAACACTTTTACAAAATAAGAGTAACAGTTTAGGTGGGCATATCTGTAAGATAACGGTTAACCCTGACTTGAACAAGCAAAGATTACAGTAATCGGAGACACGTCCTCTTGAGAGTCGGTTTCACGAAGCAGCAGTTCTTCTAAAAACGCTGCTCGAGTGGAACTTACATTTCATCAATGAAATACTGAGGGAATGAGGGTGGTTAGCTATGATGCGTCTTACACTGAACACTTTCAATAGAAATAGTGACAGGGCAGAAAATGGTTTGCTAATTTCTGTCTGTGTAGAAAGGTGTTGTATGGTGGGAAATAATTAATCCCCAACAAGGACACGTAGAAGTTCATTATTGCTCATCTTCATAGGTGAAATTTTAGTTCTTAATTTGGTTTGTTTAATGTGATATCAACCCCTTATGGGACATTTAATGGCGAAATTTAATTTGCTTGAGAGATTTGGTATTTCATTTTTAACTATTAAAATCTATTGTTGCGGTGTCTTTTCTTATACTATTACAATCTAGGAATTCACACTATAAAAATATTTTAAAATTACATAGTGTTTTGACGCCAGTTTAGGGTTTCACTATTTGTCCATAGCTGGAGCACTAACAGGTACTACCACCTCGGGTCAAGGTGTACCTGGGGACAATAGCAATTAAGAGGTGATTCTGCGCTTCCCGATCAGAGGCCTTGCTGTCGGATGTAATTTTTCGTCATAGCTAGGACGGTGATAGGTGGAAATTCAAGGTCCGCTCGGCGATGATGGAACGTCAATAGTTTGTTTTTCAACTTGAGACACAATGCAGAATTGTCTAGAGCACTTAGTTTGTTAATCATCGTCATATGGTATGTGTCTAACTGTTTAGAATAAAAGAAAAGCATATAATGATGGCGAAGTGAAATTCTGTGCAGAGAATTTGAAAAATCTAAGAAAAAATTGGGGTTGCATGGAAGTTTAAAGTAAACAACCTTAACTTTGAACGTCTGCCAAATAAAAGGGAAAAAAATGGTAAATTTTGTTCCGAGTGAACGATTTCCAACTGCATAATTTGTGTCATTTTCGTTTGCCAGTAAAATACGTTCACGTATTATAACAAATAATTTTAAGTTTGTTATTATTCTCCTTTCCAGAGCTATGTTAAATTCTTACATTTTTTTCTTCATTAATCTTGTACTCCTCCATCTCATATATGTCATCTTTTTCCTCTTTCCCTTTCTCATATATATATATACAAATGTTTGGAGGTACAAAATTTATAAATAGTTTTAAAAACAAGGAATGCATTGATTTTAATTTTAAAAGTCTCTAGGGCCCTTTCAGCCAACATCTCATCAGGAGACAATCGTTGGATTAGCGAAAAGAATATTAACGATATTGAAGAGCAAAAAAGAGGGGGAAACACACTAAAATAACAAACAAGTATATATCCTTGTAACGAGGGGAGGGGAAATAATCGTGTAAATAAATTAGCGAGTCCCTCGCTAATTTATTTACACGATTATGTGTGTTTTCCCCCTCTTTTTTGCTCTTCAATATTTTATTTTTTTGGATTAATTTGTTTTAGTTGTGTTTGTGTTATGGTGGAACACACCTATTTTATAGTTAATAGATTCTCCCACCTATGATAAATAGGAGTAGTAAGAGCAACGTGGGGGTGAGTCAGTCAGTGAGTCAATCAGTCAGTCGATGTCGGACGACAGTTAGTGGAATACGAAAGTATCAGGGACCACAACCAGATTACTCTGCGTTATACCTATTATATCAAGTTCCTAACGTTTTGTACGTCGAACCTATTTTAGGACCGATTTAGTACAAATAAAAGGCTCCACTGCGAAATTACTCCACAACAGTTTGTTGATTTATTTCATTTTATTTATTTGTTTTCATTTCTTCTTGTCGTTTTCAGTTTTCGGTTTTTAACTAACGTAGTAAAAATAATTTTCAAGTCTTCATTTTGAGATGAGTTCTGGTCATTTATTTAGTAGTTCGTTTTGGTCTGAGAATGTAATTATTGCTATTTTCCCTCCATGCAGAATTTACTGTTTTTGAATTAATTGTTCTTTTCCTTATTTTCTATATTTTTGGTGTGATTTGTTTTTAATCTCCCAAATAGGTTTCGCAAGCATTGATCTGTTCGCGTTTTTATTATTTGTAAAGGAATCTTTTGTGTGCGTAGTTTCTTTGTTTCCAGTGTTCTTAAGTTACTCCTATGTATATCTTTATCTGCTAATTTTACAGTAGCTTGATATATTACATTGTTCTGCAAGTAATTACCGTTTAAGGGATAATCGTTCTTTATTCTGCAGTTATACGTGGGTATAATTTGTTCAGGTGGTTTGTTGGTTGTTTTCCTGTTGTGCTTTGTTATTATTTGTATAAGCATTTGTAGGTAAATTTTACTGTTT
This sequence comes from Acanthosepion pharaonis, assembly GCA_903632075.3. Lineage (NCBI taxonomy): Eukaryota > Metazoa > Mollusca > Cephalopoda > Sepiida > Sepiidae > Acanthosepion > Acanthosepion pharaonis. The sequence goes on along the minus strand of CAHIKZ030005527.1, from coordinate 454,858 downwards.
TTTAGTATCTTTTGGAGACTGCTTGATGCGTGGAAGTGTTTCTGTTTTCGGCGGACACTAAGATTTATGCTACTGTCAAGACATTGATGTAAAGTGATTTTATATCTAAACTGGCCATGAGTTTATCAGTCATATTTGTTTTCCTTAGCTTTTTAACAATGTTGCCTGATTTTTTTACGTGTTATGGACATATTGTTCCAAGGCTTAGGGTTAAAATTTTTGCTATGGCACTAGCTTGTTTGTGGGGTTAACGCTGCCTATTTCTGAAACGATGGGCGTCTAGGGATTTTGTGGATTTTAGGGAGAGGTAAAGTTTGGATGTTCTAGAGTGATATTCTAAAGTGCTTTAATAGCTAGTTCAGCTACAGTCAGTTTACGTCCAGGTTCTTACAACGTTTCGCCATTCTTGGCAGACTTTTTTGTTATCACAATGGGGGATATTTAGAAACAATGATGACGGAAAGAAAAATACTATAAATGAATTTGGCTAGAATTACAAAAATGTATTTTAAAAATGCAGATACTACCAGCGTCTATCGTTCATGCACATTTTTTTTAATTCTTTCAAAAATTTTGAAACTGGTAGCGTCTCACTTTCATACGGGTGTGTAGTCAGAACAACGTCAACAAACCTAGTCCGATGAAATTCTAACGGATGAAATGCGTTATAATCTTTCTTTTTTTTTCCATTTTGGCTTATAATTTGCTCAATACTGTATATGATATATAAATATATATATCGTTATCTCATATATATATATATATATATATATATATATATATATATATATGCAAGTCAGCAGTATGTTTATCATATTCGAATAGAAACTCTTTTTTTTGCTAAAAGCATTTTTTAATTAAACAGTATTTTTTTATTCAACTATATTTACTGGCCTGAATATTCAAGAAATCTTTTTTAAAATATATGCGTCCTTCGGCAAGATTTGAAACTGCATCCACTATGGAAAACTGCCATTGGATCTGATGTGCCTGACAGGTCGGCTACGTAGGACTTCCGGTCAAACAAAAAACGGATGCCCTACGTCGTAAGCCCCGGAGACTCGATCGAATTCTTCCACTTGTTTCGAGGGCTTTGTGTACTACTCCGCTGTCCAATGACCTTTCACGGCCTAGGAGGACATGTTGGGAACTAGTGGTGGAGGTTGCGTCGGACCCAGTCTGTGAGCATTTCAGCTTGTCAGCGACCGAGTCGCACACTTTCTGAACCTTGGTGCCAGCGTCGAATTACATCAGTAAACCTGTGATTTCTATTGATCTGGAAGGCGCGATGTCTCAATGACATAGGCTTCAAATTGAGCTGGGCAGATATGCCCGACCGTCATCGGGGTGTGACTTTGGTTTGAAGGAACGGCTACATAGGCCTTCTACCACTGTCTTCACAGGCATCTTTCTGGGATCATGTCGGCTAGTTGATGGCTTGTATGAATCTCGAACATCTTGTGACCATTGATCTCGCATACGCATGCGATAATGTGTCACCCGCGTGTTCTGGGATCAGACGGATGGTGTTTCTGACGCTGCTAGCCGTGGCAAGGATGCTGGTGTAGACGACGCAAATGGAAGGTATCTTACGATCAGAACGTTATTCTCATCAGGTTCTTGTTGGATTCTTTCGGCATCAGCTCTAGAGGAGGATCAGAACTGACAGAAAGACTCTGTTATCGTTAGATTTCAACGAAAGATGGCTAAAAGCATCGAGCTTAGTTTACGTGAACGGGGCCAATTTTGATTTCCGTTTTTAGTAACCTTGTGATGCAACGGTGTGGTTATCTTTTGGACCCCTACCCTGGATAAGCTAGTCTCTTTTGTTTGCCTAGTAAATATGAGTAATTGTTGTTCCCGGTCTGCTACCGACATTCACTTTTGTTATGATGCATGTCAAGATTCCCAACCTCCCCAGCTTGTTTTTGTTTGCACTCTGTTTATCTTGACTGGATCAGCCTTTGATAATTCTCCACTCCTAATTTATTTTGTCTCTTCTTTGCCCCTAAGGAATGATCTTCTTGATTCTGCTGAGCGACAGAATACAGTGTGCACACTTATTTTTCTGTGGGGTGAACGAGTCCTTATAACATTTTCGTTATTGTGTACGTCCCCTACTTCCCAAATCCCATGCCATAATTTTATATATTTTTATATAAAAAAAAACAATTGTATATATTTTCATGTCATGAGTGTTTTAGAAGGAACCTGTGAATATGAGGTATTATGGTATGTGTTGGATTGAATAGCGATGGATGACTTCTTGATGGCGTATGAGTAAATTGTAATGAGTCATGAACCAGATTAAGGGTAGGATAGTCAGTGACGGCCAACATTTCTCCACACCCGTTTGGCCTTGTGCGACATGAAATGAAATATTTAAAAATAAAAACATTTTCTAGAAAAATCAAATTCATAATAACTATATGCAAGATGAGTCTTCACTTAAAAACATTATAAAGAAATACATAATTCCAGGCGACAAAAACAAAAAATTAAATTTTTAAAAAGTTAGATTTAAATTTATTAAAATTATATTATTATAAAATTTAAAACCGCTAACCTTATCGTCAAAAATAATAATTCACCTGCAAGATCTAATTACAGAGAACCAATATATATATATGTATATATATATATTTTTTTTTCTTTACAACTAAGTTCATCTTTTACCAGGCCCGTGTAGAGGTAATGGGTTACGTTTATGTGTATCGGAGTGGAAGATAACCGTTATCCCTAGCATTGAGCAAGGTTGAAATACTAAAGAGTATATTTATTCAATAATCACCATTGGCTTCAACCAAGGCCGCCAAACATCTTCGGAATCCCCTGCAACTCTTGTGGACGGTCTCTTTTTAAAGTTGGTGAATGCTATCATAATCGTTGGTGTTATAAGGAGGTTTCTCTCGCTCAACAGCGCCCCACACATAATAATCAAAGGGGTTTCAGTCTAGAGAATTAGGTGGGCAAATGTAATGGGTGATGAGGTCACAGAAATTATCTGACAGACATGTCTGGGAACATCTTCTTGTGTGGTATGATACAGAGTCCTGCTGCAAACATAGTGTCTTCCAGCAGCCACACTCTTGACCCAGGGCAGTACTACCTCACCAAGGTACTTGATGTAGGCCTCCGTGATGAGTTTGAGGTCCACAGATTCACGTGCATCACAAAACTGGAAAACGTGCTCAGACACTTTCCTCCAGCACAAAAAATAGATCTCCCAATACGCACAAAATATCTCCCAATAAACACAAAATATCTCCCAATCCATCCCAAATTTATAAATAAATTAGTCTATACAATAATAATAATAGTAAAATTTACATGAAACTTGCACCAATATGACTATTCTCTCCATATACGCAAACATTTCCTTATATCTATTAGGTTGGTGCAAAAATAATGACGTAATAATGTCGTTTTTTTGACCTTAAAAATACGTCAAAAACGACATTATTACGTCATTATTTTTGCACCAACCTAATATATACATATATGTGTGTGTTATATGTAATGACTAAACCTGATAAATATTTTAATATATTTTCTGTTGACACGTTATTTTTATGGCTATAACTTATTTGTGTAAATGCTCTGTTTTAATTAAAACGTGGATTTTCTACGAGATTTATCGAATATTCAGGCCGGTAAATGTAATTAGTACTGTTTAATTAAAACAAAGCATTTGTTCAAATAATTTTTATCCATAAAAATAACGTATAAGCATTAGAATATATCTATTTGCTTACGTGTATTTAGTGTAGAGTATATTTATAAGATCAGCTGAATTTTCAACTTATGCTGAGTTGGCACTATATTATGGCTTTTTTGTATACATATCCTATCAGAAAATTCTTTTTACAAGTGTTTTGAAAAATGCTTTTTCTTAAACATTTTAGAAAATGATCAAAAACAGCTGTTACGTAATTATAAAACCAGTAAAAGAATGCCAAAATGTCTTCATTTTTATTGACATGTACCACTTCCTCCCTGAATGTTAAAAAACTGAAATATGCGATCTGGCAATGTCTCTGTCATATTACACAATTGATTATTTTCTATTGAAGACCATATATTCTGTACTAGCATACTTGTGTTGAATTTTATTCACACACACTTCCATAAACATTATGAGCAAGGTGCTCTGCTTTTTCTCAACGGGAATGTGGCCAGGAGACCGTACTGACATACTCATAATTTCAATTTTATAGCTTTGGAACCATTTTTTGTAGTTTTTGCTCGATGGGTTGGAGCATTTTCTTCCTAGAAAAAGTTTACATACGTACATATAAGAATATATACGTACAAGGAAAATTCTTTTTTGGTTTGCACAATCTTTTAATATTTCTGTTTAAACTAAAATGGGGAAAAAGTGGCTCTTCGATTTGTTATACACTTCCACCCCCAGCATTCACGTTGAATAAAATATTCAACAAAAAACAACAAAATTAAGTTTGCCCAGCATAGCCAGTATAATAATGAAAGCATTGTCGTAAAATTCAAAAAAATATGAAAGTATGTTAAAGTCAAATCTAATTGCAGAAGTAAGAATGCTTGTACACACGGTGGTGAATGCCTGAAAGAAATCATAGTATGTAAAGCAGCTATAAATATTGAATAACACTACAAAAATATTTATATCAACACAAGGACAATTTAAAAAAAAAACGCAAAACCTTACAACAATCATAGCAACATCTGCAACATTTTTATCAATAAGGAAAATTAGCTATAATAACATTTCCAGACCAAAACCAGAGATCGGAAGTCATGTCCCGTTGTATACATACAAGAACGTTCCACCTGAATTCATTCGAAGTGGGATGAAAAGAACATGCATATTTCATTTAATCCCCAACCAATACACTTAATTTTGCCCTCCTCCTTCTCAACTTCTACCACACCTCACGCCGTGTGCTTAATCATCTTTTTTAAATATACTGTTCACATTTTTTTTTAAATAATGCGTTAGGAAACCAATTGACCGAAATTGCCAGAAGATACCGAAATATTGAAACCAAGGTAGCGGAATCGACTGATTTCCTATATATATATATATATATATATATATATATATATATATATATATATATATATAATGCGTGCCACGAATTGTAGACACTGGGATGAAGGAAACACGAATGCTTAAATATATAGAAAGCGTTTTAACGGAGGGAGGAAAATGTGACGCCGAAATGTGCATTGGAATAGCAAAAGATGCCTTTCAAAAGCCAGACAAAGAATTTACAAACAGGAAAATTTTATTAGAAACAAAGACAAGTGTACAGAACTATTATATTGTTCTTCCGATATGGCAATGAATGCTGAAAAAATCCACAAAGATGAAGAAGAGACCTGAGAAAAACAGAACTGTGACTTTACAGAAAGATGCTGAGAATACTATGGACTGAACATATAAGCAACGAACGAGTTTTAAGGAGAATGTGAACAAAATTGTTATGGTAATTTACCCACACACGCATGGACTCTCGCAGCTATAAATAGGAGCAGGTACTGCCTTTTGGGGAGAGAAGTTTCCAGCAGTCAGCACTGACAGATCGAACATTCTTGCTGTAACACTCTCGTTTGTATATGTTTCTGTTATGTCTTTATTTCTCGCCTTAACAAGGCCACAACAAAAAGTATAATTGCTCTTAGAATAAAAAGTGACAATTTCCGGGTTGGCAGCATTAATTTCTCAGTTAAACATGATTAATTCCTGTCCCCATTATATGGTTGGCAGACTTACACCGCCACAACTACAAAATCTCTTTACCTATTATAAAGCATACATCCGACTGCTACCATTTCTATAAATGGAGGATGACGAAACCCTCAATGTAATATCTGGCTGCTGTGTGTGTCTGCTATGATGCCAAATCAATCGGGTTTTGATCCGGCTTGAAGCAATCGGGTGGCTATCCATACTGATGAGCTGTTATTTAGCGAAACAGGTTTGTATGTGGGTGGCTACTTTACGCTCTCATCATTTCGATCGAACACTATTGAGAAAAAGGTAATTTCAAAACAGTAACCGTCGCCATATTAACGCACTATTCTCTATGAATGAATTGAGCACTCTGGCTGCTGGAGTTTGTATACATTCGTATATATACGTTAGAGATTTCTTTTTCTCTGATATGCAGCGATAGGTAGAATTTTCGACTGATGCCAAATCGGTCGGGTTTCGATCTCCGTTGAAGCAACTAGTCACACTGATATGATGTTATACAGCGAAACAGGCTTGTATGTGAATGACTATATATATGTCAGTATATATACGTCGCTGAAAGCCTGGGTAGGTGTGTATCATAATATATCATTCGCATAATATATAAATTTGTGTATGTGAGAGAACCTGAGATCCTATATGTATATGTGTTATTCGACTACTGATATTTGTACATGCGTGTGAGTGTTTATTTGAAATCTTGTGTATAGGTATCATTTTGTATCATTTCGCGAAAGCACGTGTGTGTGTGTGTGTGTGTGTGTGTGTGTGTGTGTGTGAAAATATGATATTTTTTTTGTTTTTTGGTAGCATAGTAAATACTATTTGAATCAAATTCTACCTAAAATTAATGAAACAATTCTTTCCAAATGTCCTTCAATCATACCGCTAAAATCTAAAATCAATTATAATTTCGTTTTCTTTCTTTGGTGACAATCTATATATTTTCTCATGGTTGCAATTTTTTGGAAAATCGGATCAGACCAAAAACTGGAACATTACTGACATATCTGGGATGGAATCTTGCTCAATCGTTTAAAAATCATTTACGTTGTTTTGTAGGGTGGTGATATTTTCCACTCTACAGTCTCTTTCCCCGCAGTCGCATTGTCACAAACCTATCGCTATTCGGCCACTGCTTCCATTGCAAATGCTCAGACTAGCTTGGTTCTTTAGTATAACCAGTTCAAGATTTTATAACTCGTACTCGATTCTCCCACATTTCCACCGTTTTCAATTTGCAAAGAAGAAACTCAGTTGAAACAGCTTTTTGCCAAAGTACTGTTACTTTGTGGACCGGACTCCTACGTGAATGCTTCCCAGGTCTCTGTAGCTTTTACTTCTTCACACCAGGCGTCAAAATTAATCTATACTCATAATGTTCACTGTCTTGTACCATAACGTACATTCTAACACCCTCCCTATTGATTAAATCGTTACATTGAGCGGTCCTTAAGGTTTGTATTGCGTGAAAGATGGAATATACTGATTGTAACAGGAAAATTGTACAAATCGTCTAATATCAAAATGTCTAATATCTAAAAAAAAAACACTAAACTAAATGAGTTTTCTTCCATCTTTTCAGATAATAATACGTTCATCCATCTGTCGTAAGAATCACTGAATAAAGCTTTGAGTTATTCAACGAAAAAGAAAGCAGGTTAAAAGTGTTTTGTGTCAGACAACTGAGCAATGATGAGAGGAAGATCATTAAGGCCTTCAGTAAAGTTACCAACATTCATACTCTGGATTACATCTCCTAATTGCATTCAAGAATGATCAGGTGAACGGGGAAAAAGTTTTAAAAAGAAGTAACAGTAGAGAGGAAAACTGGATCAGGACATCAATACAGGTTGAGGGATCATCATTTCAACTTAGAGCTAAAGACGTCAATCAGAAAATATCCAATTCAATCCATATGACGGTTGGCATGTGGGAGATGAGTTTCACCTATCACAGTTCAAAGAGCAGTGAAAAAGACTTAAAAATGAAACCGTACGTGTTTTACCAGGACAGAATGTTAGAAGGTTAGAAAGGGCGAAGATTATCTTAAATAATTTGGAAAATGTATCCTGAATAATATATATTTATTTGAACTTTATTTCAATCTTCACATGCCATTCCGATCTTTAGCTATGATTAATTAATGATGAACATGCCATTTTATTTATGATCGATTTCATCATGATTCTTCTATTAAGCTTCGAGCAAATTATACATTATAGTCCTAATGTGTCATAAAAACCTTAGATAATTCCAGTAAAATATCTTTAATCATTTCTAAGTTATAGCGGTTCAAACTTAATCTAGCAATTGAACAAATTTGCTGTTACACTCGGAACAAATATATATATATATATATATATATATATATATATATATATATATCGTTATCCACAAACAGACTGTGTTTCGCTGTACCACAGTGTGTCTAGACATCCGATCGCTTCAAGCTGGGACCGAAACCCGAACGATTTGTCATCATTCAGAGATTCTAATCCCTAGGCTATCAACGCCTCGAAGAGAGAAAGGCGAATTTTTGCGTATTTATTTTTTCATAAACACGCCAGTGACCTAGATAATTCAATCCGGCTTGGAGAGTCTTGCATTAACAGCAGTAATAGTGACTGTTTATAAATTTGCGCTTTTTCCCCCACAGTGTTCGAACGAATTAATTATTTTTCTGAAGCTAATATCGTCATCCACAGACAGAATATTTCGATGTATCACAGCCCATCACTATAGGTAGACATCCGATCGCTTCAAACTGGGACCGAAAACCCGACCGATTTGGCATCAGTCGACGCTCGTCAGAGAGAAAGATGAATTTATGCGTATTTATTTTTTCCTAAACAAAACAGTGACCTAGAGAACTCAATCCGGCTTGGCGAATTTTGCCTTATCAGCAGTAATAGTGACTGTTTACAAATTCGCACCCCCCCATATATATATGGGAACTGCATATGCACATTCTTTAGTGCACAATATTTATGCATAATGGTATTCCTTGCTACCTGTCAAAGGTCGGTCAGAATTTTTTCAACAGGATCAACGTGACAAGACAGGACTGGCAGAAGAACAGCCCGGACCTGAATGAAAATGTAAATATATGAGAAATTGTCAAGAGGTAAATTTGAAATAAAACAAGATATGTTATTAAAGAAGGTTGGCTAAAAAAATCGCGATTGACTGCTTGATTCTCAGAATCCCACGCCGAATACAAGCAGAAATCAAGAGGAAACGAGGTCATACAAAATACTAACCGTTGGACTGTTTTCCTTGAAATGAATAGAATATATCGCCATGTACATATGTGTATCTAAAATTGTGTACGTCTCTTATGATTACTTCTTACAGTGTTGTATATTACTTTGTGGTATTAAAAATGGTATCTATATTTCTGAGATGTGGTGTTATTATATTATATTATTATGTACACTATTTACATTGCTCGAACTATCATCCTCATCGTTGTTGCCTATAGCGAAGAAAACGGCGACTTACCTCATCAAACCAAGCGACAGTGCGTCATTTGTATCCTACGACAGAAAATGTGGCGAAAAAGAAAATTACTTACCAAACAAAAGGGCACGTATTCAGCATGACATGCTGAAAATGGAATATTTTAATTAAAAAAACAAATCCGTCGCAGGAGTCACTATAAAAGTATGTTGATATGCAAATTACTGAACATCCTCTCTCAGCTGTCGACGAATGAAAAAAAATATTCAGCCGATAAAAGCAGTTGGTGTTCTCGAATCGTGAGGAGAAAATTCGGGTATTTTGGCTACCGCGTTTGTTATTTTTCTGACTGGATACACGCATTGTGATTTGTGAGATAGTACCGGCAAATTGAGTTTTCAACATTTCTTTCTGCCCCCGATATTCGAGTCTGTACTTACAGTGATTTTCTTTGTGTTGTGGAAGTAATCTGCGACAAATACTTCCTTTGCTTTCAGAACGCTTACATTGCCATATTTATCTCAAAACATTTAGGCCGTGTACGCTCCGGCCTTCTTCAGTTGGTTGGAATGTCAAACTGAACCCTTTATTTCGCTCACTGGCGTAGACTGTTCTAGTTCCACGTGCCATATCTGATGAAGGTCAGTTATCAGTTATCCCCTGCTAATTCCCCTCCCCAAGTCTCCACTGCCAGATATTGAACTCACACTCTCTGGGTCCTGTCACTTGATCTAACTAACGCCTTTATCCACTATGCCATATGTCCTTGAGAACATCTCTGTATGAATTTCTGTGTATTATAAACCTAATGTCTTCAACAGCTTTTTTTACCAGTGCCCATATTGGAATTTTTGCTGTTATCATTGCATTTTTTACCAGAGCTCATATTGTACTACTACTGATGCGGCATTCACCCTGGGCGGATTGAGCCGGCTTCTTCCTGTTATGAGAAGAAGATTCTTGGGATAAATTACAGAAGTAGGGTACCCAGGCCTACTCGGATAACGTTCTCGGAGAACGTTATCCGAGAGCTCATATTGCAGTTTTCATTATTATTATTGCTTTTCTCTGGCACTCCTTATTACTGATTCCCATATTGTATTCATTTCTAGGCTTGGTCGACTCAGGAGATTTTTTGTGGCCTAACATATGTGCTGATTCCTTAAGTTTACGAATTTTCCAATGATGTTCTATATCTATGATTTCAATCTGATCCCACAGAGGGCGGTGATTTCCCTTTTCTCTCCATATGTGGTCAGCCACGCTTTATTTTTCCACTTCCCTTCGTGTTACAACTTTTTGGTGTTCTTGAAGCCTTATGCTAGGCTACAAAAATCTCCTGGACTGACCAACAATCTACCCCAGCAAGCGAAATAAAGGGTTCAGTTCGACATTGTAACTACCTGAAAAAGACCGGAGTGTACAACGACCGAAACATTGTGATAAATATGGCAACAATGATGAGGATGATAGTCCGAGCAATGTGAATAGTATTAAAATGGTCTTAAACCTTTGTTAATAACTGTAATGCACGTTTTCTATCGATATCTTCAACATAATCATTAGAGTAATGGAGACAAGTTGTCTAGAGATGAGTGTAAGATCAGCGGGATACAAGTATTTTTGGTGTACCTGCTCCGTTTTGTGGTCAGTAGAATCATCCATTATAAATCCTTGTTTCCGTGGCGAAACACTTACAGCAGAAATGTATTTCAAAGAACTCAGCTAAATACACAGATAACTGCAATGTTTATACCCGTCAATGGTCAAAAAAAAAGGAACAACGTAGCGATATAAGATGATGCTCATTACACGGGCTAACAATGGAAGCATTATCAGAGATGGTTAATGTAACCCCCAAGTAATTTAAACTCTCTGTCCCAATTAGACTGGAACCCAATATTTTGCTGTGGGACGTATGCGTTTTGGGAATAGCGATTTCCTAATGAATCCTGGAAACAAGGAGTTAAAACCCTATAAAAGAGAACCCCCCATTTTACTAGCTATTCTGGCCCAGTCAGTTCCATGACTAGTGAACCCTGGTCGACCTAATTTGTGTCCCCGATTTTCCAAATTAGAGGTGCAGCCGTCCCGTCTCGCTGTTGAAGCGCATTAATAAACCAGAATGATTTCTTCTACCGTTTTTCTTTGCCCGTGATCTTTTGACAACGAGATCACTTTTCGATGTCACTACATTCTGTGCCTCCCTCTACTACAATCAACGAAGAAGCAACTAATACCTGGTCGTTCAAGGCCCAACGCTATATCGATTGTTCTCCAAATCAATATACGGCCGCATCATTCGCAAATGGCTCTGCGGGAAATTGAAGTAACTGGAATATGAAACTATCAGAGTCAGAAAACGCAGACTCACTTTCTCCAAACGACTGACATTTTTCGAAGCATTTTGTATGTAATTTTATGTAATAGATGAGCTTCAATCAGTAAACAGCAGCCTCAAACTGTTTCGAAGATTACAATCGTTACATGAAGCTATAATCCTGATATCAAAAAGAGACCTGTGTATTGTTGGCAACAATGTGTAGATTCCAATAGATCTTATTTCGATAGAATTTTCTAAACTGAGATGAACTACGTGAAATTCGATGAAGTAAAACGAAATTATTATTGCACCAACCTAATAGCTTAACTTGTAATTATTATCCAAAATACAACTCTTTGTTGTGCATCTCGCGTCGATTAATCACTGGGAAACCGAATCTCCGTTGTCTCCTGAGATAGAATTCTAAGTGTTAATAACGAGTAACGATTTTTTTCCCAATGTGAAATTTTAAACCTGCTGATAAATATGATCGAAAGTAAAGAATTCGTTTATTTCTTATTCCACTTGTCAAAAATGACGCTTTAATGTCCACTTTTGATAAAATTCATATGAAAATGCAGAAACAAGAAAACTTTCATGAATACAAATGAGGAGATTGTCATACAGCGGGAGATATTTTAATTGAAATGAGTTTGTTATTTCGATTTTGATTATACAAACAACCATTTAATGCATCATGTTCGTAATGATAATAGTAATAATTATTATTATTTTAATAATTAAGTGGACCACAGAGTAGAGTACCATAGGCTCAGAAAGTTGATATGGTGTAATGGATTGAGGTTCGGAAGGAAAAAAGCGGAGATCTGAGTTTGAACTCCATTTGGGTTCGATACATTCACTTAGGCGAAAAATATCCCTCAAAAAGATATGGATCTATCTCCTCCACCTAGCTATGGGTTAAATAGTGGGACTTCTATCTGGAAAAGTCATTGTTATTTTTTAAAAAATGTTAATGTAATAAATAATTGCTATCACAATGCAAACAATTTTTCGGCTTTAAATAACCCACGAAGTGATAAGAAGAAACAGCCAACCAACTTGATGTTGATGTGAACTCTATAGTAAATAATTTTTTTACAGAATGAAGTTGGATGCATCACAACCAGGAGCTGTTTTTCACTGTTTACCATCAAAGGCCAGAGAGCCGAGTCCGCGCTGGTATAAACCCATGAGTTGGGATGGGGGTGAGAAAAGATGAATTCATACCTTTTCACTGATACTTTAAGAAAACAAATGCAAAGTACACGGGTGGAATTCTGGCTCGACTCGTACTATATTTATTTATTTTCGTCTAAATACTGAAATATATCAGTGCATATATGTGTTTTGTTTATTAAACACTCGCGGTCTGTTAGATGGCAGAGTAGACACAACTCATAAGTCTGGCCCTTACCCAATAATATATATATATATATATATATATATATATATATATATATATATATATATATATATATATTTTCATTTGATTTCTGAAATATATCAGTGAGAAAGAATGAATTCAAATACTACTCCCTACCAAGTTATGGGGAAGTAGTATTTTTATTCCTATAAGATTAACAAATATGTATCAATATTGATATTTTCTTTCTTCGTTTAATGATAATGTTATTAAGCTTATCAGACGTTATGAAAAGAATTTGCATAAAATAAATAGACAACACTTTTCGATATTATGTAATGAAACATGCATCAATACATACACACACACACACACATATATATATATATATATATATATATATATATATATATATATCCGCTCTGATATAAACCCATAACTTGAGCGGGGAGTAGAGATGAATTCATATTTTTTCTGATATTTTTAAGAAAGCAAATAAAAGTACATGCATATATACATATATATATATATATATATATATATATATATATATATATATATATATAGATAGATAGATAGATAGATAGATAGATAGATAGATAGATAGATAGATAGATATAACTTGCTAAACTAACCAATTTTAAAAATTAAAAGAATTAGGCAACAAATTTCAAAAGTAAATACATTTTATTACTTCCAGCTTTACAGAATCGCATGATTTATGCTTTGATAATTTTCACAATATTGAAATCGATTCTTTTCTTCTAGATAGATAGATAGATAGATAGATAGATAGATAGATAGATAGATATAAAGGTGGACACTGCGGTCATGATACTTGAATGCAGTCTTCCTGAATTGGCCTGAAGATTGCGTTCAAACATGAAACAGTCTGTCGATGCACGGTGTTGACTTCAGTGTCATATTTTATATCTACATTGGCTTTTTCGCCGTGATTGAACACTTTTACCACGTTAAAACTATATATATATATATATATATATATATGTGTGTGTCAACATCTCACTCAGTGTACATGCTGGGGTTCGATGGGATAAGAACCGGTATCTAAAATTAGGTTCATGACTCTTACTATATTTGCAAGATAATCTGAAAAATGTACAGAAATATGTATTTTTCGCAGGTTTTTGCTTGAAAACTGAATTCAAACTTTTACTATTTCAAGAATAAACCCATGTTGATATATTTTGTATTCGATGCATTGAATGGAAAATACAAGAATTCTAATTATGAAGCACAACAAGCAAAATATTTATTTTTTTACTGTATTCGATAAGTAAAAATCTCTAAAAAAATTGTAAAAGATTACAAAAAAGGCTAGTCAATGAATAAGATTTTTAGAACATTTATTAGATCATAATTAATGTAAACAAAAAAGATAAAAGTGTATATAACACCATAATACTGCTGGGCACAAATTGTAAGACAACATTATTTTAAATTTGCAATGTTTATTGAAAACCACACTAAAACTAATGAACTATATATCATAATATAGGTAGATTGTTCAGTATAATTTCCCTTGGAAATAAATAAAGATCTTTTTTGATTGCCCAATGATTTAGTAATAATGTGCTTCTGCTATGCATCTTGTCCATATACAATTTGTAAAGCTTCAATAAATTATAAATTTTATAAAGCTGTGTTATAAGACTTTCACTGATCATCGGAATGAAATTCCAACGTTACCATTTTGAATCTGGACTTAATCTTTAAACTCATTTCCTCAAAAGAGGGTAACGATTTTGAAAAAAAATATCTTGTGTCGTTATTTATCATGTCAAACCCCAACATTTAAATTAAGTGAAGTACAACGTTTTCAAAATCGACCTGCCCAATTAATAGAACAGTTTTGAAAGCTATTGTCTTTTTTAATCCGCATTGGATTCCCCATTGTTTAAAACTTGTGATAAAAGAGGCTAAAATCATTAAATACCTTGAGCTGTTGTTAACGAGTTTAGCAATCCCTTGATAATGTTCGATTTGATCTATCATTATTGTTTTTTTCCCAGCCAAAACTCAATTGACCTTCCTTTAGTAATATGCGGTATTATCACTGAATAAGTGCCATGAGATTTTCTAGCAACCCATCTAAAATAGTATTGATATATTATTTAGTTCTTAATTTTCTTTTATCTCGTATTGTTCCAGGTATTCGTTTTTATCTTTATGGAATAAATAAAAATGAAGACAGATTTTATTTTGAAAAGTCAAATTAAAAGGTCAATATTAAAATAAAAAGTTTCTTATTTATTCTATGTGGACATCATGGAAAATACGGAAGTTATGATGATAGAAAATTTCAATTTAACTACAGAACTAATTGCTTAAATTATATTGTTGCTTATTATTGCCTAATTAAACCTATTTAAAAAGCGCATCTCAAAATTCGAGAAAAGTAGGAAAGTCACTCTCTGAGTACTACGAGATACTTTGGCACCGATAAATAAATAAAAATACAACTAATTTATACAAAATATTATGACTAAAAGCAGTAAACATCTTTTCTTACTAAATATTAATAAATAAATATATATCTAATTCCCACAAATAATATTATTAAAATCAGAAAAAAAAGTTTGCTTACTTAACAGAATTATCAAGAAAACTACTTGACGAATCATGAAAATTTTACTTGTTACTTGCTAAATATAAAGGAAAACATTTTGCAAATATTCAAACAACCCATAGTATTAACAGAGCGTTAAGTAAATATAAATGCTTCAGTTTAGCGAAAAATGTTATCATTTTATTAGAGAAAGTCGTTAAGAAATCTACAGGGAAAACATCGATCTTTGATGGTCATTGTTTTTTCCAGATTCAGGAATTGAATGATTTTGTGGAAAAAACGTAATTTTTTTTTTAGCTATTCCGTTTAGTCGATAAAAAGTGGTTCATATTTAATAAAGAGAGAAAAAAGATTCAAACAATCGCGTTTCTAGACAGTTTCTCATTCGGAAAGATAGAAAAACAAAATCAATCGACAAAAGTTAATTATGACAACAGCACAGCTTTGAAATTGATAAACATATTATGTCAGTAACACTTCCAATTTTCGCCTGTTTTCTCTGAATTTTCTAAATAAGAATTTAACCCTTTGAAAATTCCTAATCTTTTTATACCTAAAGATCAAAAGCCCATTAATTGATTTTACAATACTTACTGCAATATATAATTGATCAGTATCTCAAAATTAAACATCAAAACGCTCGTTACCTTATACACAGAAAATCGAGCTATAGGTATTTTCTAAAAATAACATAATCTAACACAAGGTAAAAAAAATAGGGTCATCATAGAACTAAAATTATTATCATTGATATATAACATCTTGTGTACTTCTGTCTCTATTATAAAGCTGAAAAAAAAACATATTCCGTTTACTCATACATTCAGTCACGCATTACTTTTGTTTATTTCTTTCGCTCTTACATAAGTAAATAAAATTGTCCAATGTCTGAATACTAGATCTTTTATAAGCCGTTATCAAAAAGGTATTTTTGTGCTATGACAATTTCATGTAACACGACGGGATGGTCTTGCAAAGACAGTTCTTTAAGGAATCGGTCATACGTGGCGGGGAAAACCGAAAACCGACCGCTACAAATGAAGGAGAATGGTAGACAGCTCAGCACATCGACGTCCCAATGAATCCTTCCGGGCTTGAGATCGAAAGAAGAAGAATTTCGTTGCTTTCAAATATTGCGTCTTCGTGCGTCATGTCGGTTTGGAATAAAAAAAAACAAAAAAAAAAAAGACACGTCAACACGAACTGTCACGTGAAGACGTGAATTTAAAAAAATAAGCCGACATGACACGCGAAGGCCGAATATTAAAAAAAAAGAAAAGTGATTGTGTTGTGGTGTGCTCCCTCTAATGTGACTATTTGGACAGGAAAAGTAAGCCATGGGGGGGAACAGTCGTATAGATCGAACGCTGGTCAACCGACACACACTCCCAAGTCGTGTCACAATCTTCTGCTGTATTTACTATTCAATACACTATTTATCTGCAACCTCTTGTTTTGTTATTCCTTAACCAATTACTTGGTCACAACAGAATGTATCCAACGTGGCACAAAAAACAAAATTCTGATAATCGCTTATGAAAGAGTTCTCAGGCATTGGACAATTTTAAATTTAATCATGTACCAGAAACAATAAACGTAATAAAGATATATATATATATATATATATATATATATATATGTGTGTGTGTGTGTGTGTGTGTGTGTGTGTGTGTGTGTGTGTGTGTGTGTGTGTGTGTGTGTAAAAGAAAACAGACCACTTTAAGGTTTCATTATAATAATTTATTTCACCAGAAGCTTTTTAAAGGACGCCGGATCATCAGATTGCACTTCCAAAAGATGAAACGAAAAATGTAAGGAAAATTGATGGGTAGTGTAAATTTTTGTAATTTTAACAGAGAGTGGTTAGACAGACATGGTAGAGTTTAGAGAGGGTTTAATTTAATATTTCTCTTAATCATACTTAGTATTGGTGGAGGAGGAGTAACCAGACCTTGACCTATTTAAAAACTTCCAACATATAGCCAAGTTTTTCATAACTTAAATATTTATATATATATATATATCTGTGTGTGTGTGTGTGTGTGTGTGTGTGTGTGTGTGTGCTCCATACAGAAGTAGAGGTTAAATTATAATTATTTTTTAATTTTTTAAAATTATAATTATTTTTAATTCATATTTTTTTAAATAATTATAATTAAAAAAAATTATAATTTTAAAAAAATAAAAGTATATATTTATCTGTAATATGGTACTTTGGTCGGATTTTAATCAAGTATAAATAAATGAGAAATAAAGAAAATATCGCATTTATTAATATAACTCGTGTAAAAACAAAAGAAAACTTTTTGCCTAGTGAGATCAGAAAACGAAAGATGGATTTCTAATGTTAATTTGGTCTTCGGTAATGTCACTGAATTCCTCGTAGCTTAACTGGTTAGAGAAAATGGTGCGTTTCACTGGTCTTCTCTGTGCGAAAAGAGATAACAATTTGAGTTTCACTGAGTACTTTTATTTTATTTCCGATCAACACTGTGTACTCATCATCATAGATTGACGGTCTACATTACAGACAACTAAAAAGAAAGACGAAACTAAATTATTGTCAAATAATAATAATAATTTGTTATGCGCTAATTTTATCAAGATTCATCACCATACCGCGTACATTTTTCTGTGATGCATGTGCTTGGATGTTATGATGGGTATATTTGTACACCAGTACATTTTGACAGCGTTCTGGATCACGTACTATAATAATAATAATAATAATAATAATAATAATAATAATAATAACTTTACAATACACACTAATGGAACAATCAAAGCTAATCACCCTGACATCGTGATTAGAGAACGTAAAAACAAAATGTTTCTCCTTATTAACATGGCTGTCTCTGCAGGCTGCAATGTATCTTTGGAGATCTTCAAATTCTATCAAATAAAAGGATCTTAAAATAGAAATCTCAGAAGTGTAGTTGGAGCCCTCGGATTGATTGTAAAAGATTCCAATAGACTCATTGAAGGAATCCCTGGTAGCCCATGCCTTAAAGTCTTTGACAGAACGAATTCTGTTTCCATGGTAATTATAATGGTATTATTAACCGCTTCCTAATAAGGAAACATTCGGCATTCATTGACTGAACAGCTAGTACTACTCGAGTTACGCTTTTCCTCACTACTTTACAATAGGGCAAGAATCAAAGTGTAGCACCTGTTCTTTTCTCTAAAAGTTATGGTAATATTAGCAGTTTCCTTAAAAGAAAACATTCGGCATTTATTGTTACGGTGGCTTGAAATGTGTAAATTTTTTTATAAATATTTTTTCAAGAAAATAGTTTTTTTTTTCAGGTTCACTATCATCGTTCTTTGATAGGAGCTTCCTTCCAAACCTTTTGTTTGATGAAGCGTGGAAATTCCATATATTGATTTCTCTTCGAGTTATATGTGCGATCCATTTTTGTTGCTTCTTTTGGAAGTCTCTAAGTGATGTGTTTTCCGTTATTTACTATAGTTCTTTGTTTGTGATTCCAGTCCACGATGTTCGAAGAGAAATGCTTCTTGCTGAAATGTACAGGCGTCATTTGCTCGAAGCCATTTTTTATAGAGTTTTCACGTTTCAATAAGGCCATGTATACTGGTCTTGTAGAAGCGTTTCTGCTTTCTTAGCCATGTGTAATTTGCCTCTTTCACCTCATCATCTTTTGCGATCTACTGTCCTCTGGGTACTATCCATTATTTTACAGTTCTAGAAGCTCTTCGGCAACAAGCATCTGCTGCTCCTTTATTGTTGCACTGTGGGAACAAATTTTGCAATGACCTACGACTAGCCAAAATACCCCAGTCAAAGCTATATCTCAACTGAAGACTTTCAAAGAATTTTTACAACAGTAATACTCCTATCGATGTTTTTATCGTCATCTACATTAGCAGCTAGCCTGCTAGTGAGGCTCCTCTCTAAATTCACTTTCTCTCTAGTTTCGCCATTATCTCTAGCTAACCACCCCTTTGCTCTGGTTACATCGCGTGCAACCTTTGCGGAAAAATTCACGAATCTCCTGCAAATATGTGCAATATGTTTCTTTCAAAAACGGAAATTGTTTTCTAAATTTATCTATATGGGGAGGCATTCATTTTGAATGGGTCCTACGGTTACTTTACAATGTTTACCTCTTCTCAACACTTTAGGGTTTATTGTTAAAACAAAAACTAAAACTTCAGTCTAATACTGTTAAAACTAATCTTAGAAGAGACATCGCCAAGTGCTACAAAGACAGAAAATTGTGGAGAGCCACTTATCATCCACGCTCTGAATAGGGAACGCATATAGAAAATGAAGAATATCACCTTTCGGGCGATGAAGAAAGAGAATGTTAAAAGTGCATGTTAATTCTTATATAAAATATATCTGTAGATTTTGGT
>CAHIKZ030005527.1:425000-430000 GCA_903632075.3 Acanthosepion pharaonis | reverse complement strand
TCTTAATTTCTTTTCGGAAGCTAATGTCGTTATACACAGACAGACTGTTTCGCTGTATCACAGCTCATCAGTGTGACTAGACTAGCTTCAAGCCGGGACCGAAAACCGACCGATTTGTCATCAGTCGGAGATTCTAACCCCTTGACTATACCGCCAGGGTGAAAGGCAAATTTTTGCGTATATATTTTTTCGTAAACACACGCACACACACACACGGGATACATTCATGTTACACACGCTCTCTCTTGCTCTCTCTCTTTCTATCTCTCTCTTTCTATCTCTCTCTTTCTCTCTCTCTCCCTCTCTCTCTCTCTCTCTCTGATATTGACCACATTTACACAGCGATATAGAATTTCATGAAATCATATTTTTATCGTATACTAGCAGCATGGCCCGGCGTTGCCCGTGCTTGATTAAAAAATCGTACGACTCATACAGCAATCGCTATCACTTGACTTAAAAATATTTTTGCCCTTCCTTGCCTTTAAAGGAGTGCCCTTTTCCGTGCTGATGTTGCTACATGCCTTACTTCTTGCCTATCTCACACTGCGAATTTTTTTCTAAGTTCTATACTAAGCATTAAATCCGTTACGAAAAAAGAATTAAACAAAATGAACACAAAACGATCAGCTTTAAAAAAAGGACTCGTAACTGGAAAAACCGAATTAAAAAAGAATGTTAACAACAAATACTTTTTCACACCCAACCCAGTTCTGCGGAATCAGAATCAACGTTGAGTTTAAGCAAGCGAATGAGCCAATTAGAGTAAAGTGCCATGCAGATTTAAATTTTTCCCACTTGTGACGAATGCAGCTCTCGGTTTTTTTGTATGCTAGCATACTAGTTAACATTCGTGTCAGTCAGCTGTTAACTCTCACGCTGGCCAATAGAATCTTTCTGCGTATTCGTGGCAGCCAGCTATAGGATCTCACTCTGGCCAGTACAAAATGGCCGCAAACTACATGAAAAGTGCCGTAGAAGCATGAAAAAATCGATTATTTCCACTATCGATAGGAGTTGGGAAATTCAAATTCGGTCTTGGCCTTCACACTAACTTGGAGCATGTGCATGTAAATTTTGGTGTAAATCCGTTCAAAATTGCGACCGTGCATTTGTTGCACACACACACACACACACACATACACACACACACATACACACACACACACATCCTGCCTTTTATATATATATATATATATATATATATATATATATATATATATATTCTCCTCAATCGGAGCCGCTATCCACTACTCCACCGTGCTTCCATATATCGGAATCGGAAAGCCGAGTTCAATTTCCAGTCAAATCCATTACATTCACTTAAATTAATACCTTTGAGAAAGGTATTAATGCTCTTTTCCCTCCAGCTATGGCTAAATAGCAGAGCAGACTGGTCTCTATAGTCTTGGATCAGAACTGATCTAGGAGAAGGACAACTCTGAATTCAAAACCTGCGGAAAGTTGTTTGGGGACATTGAGGCAGATCTCAGTATTCGGGCCTTCAAAAAGTGTGGTTGGCTGTTCAGAAAGTCTTCACCATTATACTCAGATCATATATGCTGGTGTCTGCCTGTCGGTTTCTAGGAACTGAGCTACTTGACTCTAATACGTCGAATACGACGGGAGGATCCACTATATATATATATATATATATATATAGAGAGAGAGAGAGAGAGAGAGAGAGGGGAGAATGAGAGCGAGAGAGATGGAATAAAATAAGTTTTTTTCATACTTTGAAGAATATTTAGTCTAGCTGTATTGTTTCACAATTCTATGACATTCGAGGGAGATGTTAGGTTATGCCATTATATATCTTGCATCTGTTGTCATGTATTTCTTAACACTTTGTCGTCATCAAGTGCTTCAGTTTTTGTTGTCTTTAACTACTGAACACGCTCACTGAACCATGAGAGTCCATTTTTTTACCAGAAAATTTATCATTTTTTGTCCGAAATTACTTTGCCTGATCATGTGATCATAATGAACCAACCAGATTTCATTTTAATTCTTATCTACCTCTTTTTTACATAAAGATTTCCCCAACTCCTGTTACATGCCAGACATATTATGGCATAGTCAAACATCTTTCCACCTTAATTTAACTTTGGGAAATCAAAGAATTATGAAACTGCTAAAATTATTCTAATTAAATAATCTTCTTCTTCCTATATATATATATATATATATATATATATATATATAAATATATATATATTTAAATAAAACAGACCACTTTTAAGGTTCTATGTAATAAGTTATTTCACCACAACCCTTTTAAAGGGCTCTGGATCATCAGACTTTACTTCCAAACTTATTACATGGAACCTTAAAGTGATCTGTTTTTATTCAAACATATTTGCTCTGAATTTACATTGCGCTCTCTGGATATCATCCTCCTTGGGTCTACCCTTTTGGATTACCTAGGATAAACTATATATATATATATATATATGTTTGTGTGTGTGTGTGTGTGTGTGTTTATGTATTTTTTAGAACTTATTACATTTAGAGAGGAAGTTTGTTCAATCTGTGATAGTGATATAGACAGTGGGTATATAAGAATTAATACTGCATGGTGAATCAGTTTTAAGCTTGGCCTGAAGATTGCATTGAAGCATGTAACTGACAGTAGTTATGCTGTTTTGTTTCCTATGTCCTCCCTCCCTCTCCTCTCTCTCTCTCTCTCTCTCTCTCTCTCTATATATATATATATATATATATATATATATACGTGTGTTTGTGTGTGTGTTATTTGTTAGTGGTTTCTCACTGCATCAACTCACTTTCGATGTTTGTCCATTCTCCTTTGTTTGTCTTTTATTCGTATACTCTTCTTTTTCTCACTCACCCTTTCTCTTTTGCACGACTTTTCCTTTATCCTTTCTTTTTTATTTTATTTCTCGACTTTTTTCTCTTATTCTATTCTTCAGTCTTTCACACTTTTTCTATTTCCCTTCTCGTTCGATTACACTGTTTCATCTCTCTTTCTCTTTCTTCTTCTCTCTCTCTCTCTCAGTCTCTCTCTCTCTCTCTCTCTCTCTCTCTCTCTCTCTCTCTCTCTCTTAAACTTTCTTTTTTCTTGTCCTATCTCAGAATAAAAAATGCCTGCATTTAACCAACTGATCCCGTCAATACTAAACAGCGGTAATCTGCTTAAAGGATCTTCTTTTGTACGCTGCATTAAACTGTATAGGCTCTCTCTCCCCCTCTCTTTCTCTCTCTCTCTCTCTCTCTCTCTGTGTCTCTCTCTTCCCCTCCCTTTTTTACGTTTATTTCTTCTTTCTCCCTCTTCCACTCTTTCCCACTCTCTTTTCCACTCTCGTTTCTTTTCTTCTCTTTCTCTCTCTTCTTCATCCTCATTTCTTCTCTCTCTTCCCCACTCTTCGTCATGCTCATTTATTTTTCTCTCTCTCTCTTTCTTCCTCTCTTTTTCACGCTAATTTCTTTTCTCTTCTCTCCATCTCTTCTTCACGATCATTTCTTCTCTCCATCCCTCTCTTCTTCACGCTTATTTCCTCTCTTTATCCCTCTCTTCTTCACATTCATTTCTCCTCTCACTCTCTCTCAATCCTTCTGCCACTCCTACACAATCATTCCTTCTCTGCCTTCCTCTTCCTCGTGCCACTCATTTATTTTCCTTTTCCTCTCTCTCTCTCTTTCTCTCTCTCTCCATCCCTCTCCCACGTTATCTCTCTCTCTCTCTCTCTCTCTCTCTCTCTCTCTCTTTCAGTCCTTCCTTATCTCTAATTTCCAAACAACAATCTTGACACAAGTGTTTGCAGTTTTGTTTGCAATCATGAACAGAGAATGTAGATTTCGTAAATGAGGAGGCGTGATTGCTTTCAGACATTGATCCGGTTCAGGGAAGGAAAATCTATGCATATGCCCGGCTATTTAGTCTACTAACTTAATCCTGTCAACAGTAATCCAGTATTTCAAAAGTACTAAACACAACAAAAATGTTCTTTCGTCTGATTTCTATAATCTTTCTTCTTCACCATAGGAGGTAGGAAAGAGCATTAATTAAAAATATGAAGCGGAACTTCCTAAGCTTATGACACACAATCCTATGCAGTGGCCAACAGCCAAGCTATAAGTAAATATAATGACCACTTGGACGTTGCAAGATGTCTTAACATAATCTGGTACAAGTTCAAACAGGAGAAATGTAAGATGGAAAATTGCGTTACGTCATTTTTTTTAGATAAGAGAACTGATGACCTTTAAATGACCTTCTGACATGTTTCGCATTTCTTTATTGTTTGCCAGTGTTTTAAAAGCGTCACAAAATTCCCCAACCACTAACTAGGTAGTGGATAGTGATAGAGCTAGGACTACTACCATCACTAATTTTAACGGGATTGGTGTGGCTGGTACACTTTCTAAACCTCAGAGATTTTCACTGTGTTAGAAAGAAGCTGGGTACCTGCCTATATGTTTCGCTCGCCTATGTGAAAATATAATATAAATAATATATGTGAAATGACAAGGTACGAAATATATCTTGACGTAGTTCCACACTGCTGGATTCACTTTCAGGGATATTTTTATGACAAAAATAGGTATATTTTTTTGTTTTAACTTAGAGCATTTTCGTTTGAAATTACTTCAACTACTCTCTCCTAATGCCACCTTTCTTTTTCCTTATTTTGAATTTTTTCACTTTTTTAGACGGTACTACCCACACTGGAACGGATGCTCTTGAGCAAAGAAATTTATCTGATGTTGTTTATCTTCTCACAAAATAACTAGTAGAAATGTTTTTTGAAGAAATGGATAATAGGTAAAGAGGTAGCGTAACTGTGGGAGCTATGGGACGCGGACGTGATTTAAAATCATTACACCGTAGAATAATTGTCAGAAGTAAAATAAGAGGCGATCTATCTCCGACGTAGCAAAATAAACTCAAGCATTTCTCTCTAGCAAAAATGACGAGTCTATGAGAATTCTAGACAGACACCATTGGCTTGTGAAAACTGCGAGGCATACACGCGATG
>CAHIKZ030005527.1:282500-420000 GCA_903632075.3 Acanthosepion pharaonis | reverse complement strand
CATTAACACAGGCTCTAATTTGGGACCAGAGAAAATCTCTTATATCCGGGTTTCTCTTATATCCGAGTCTATTTTATATACATTAACACAGGCTCTAATTTGGGACCAGAGAAAATCTCTCTTATATCCGGGTTTCTCTTATATCCGGGTTTGGTCTCATTAACACAGGCTCTAATTTAAGACCAGAGAAAATCTCTCTTATATCCGGGTTTCTTTTATATCCGGGTTTGGTCTATTTTATATACATTAACACAGACTCTAATTTAGGACCAGAGAAAATCTCTCTTATATCCGGGTTTCTTTTATATCCGGGTTTGGACTATTTTATATACATTAACACAGACTCTAATTTGGGACCAGAGAAAATCTCTTATATCCGGGTTTCTCTTATATCCGGGTTTGGTCTATTTTATATACATTAACACAGGCTCTAATTTGGGACCAGAAAAAAAATCTCTTATATCCGGGTTTCTATATCCGGGTTTATTTTATATACATTAACACAGGCTCTAATTTGGGACCAGAGAAAATCTATTTTTGGTCTATTTTATATACATTAACACAGGCTCTAATTTAAGACCAGAGAAAATCTCTCTATATCCGGGTTTCTTTTATATCCGGGTTTGGTCTATTTTATATACATTAACACAGGCCAGAGAAAATCTCTCTTATTTTCTTTTATATCCGGGACCAGAGGGACCAAAAAATCTCTTATATCCGGGTTTCTCTTATCCGGGTTTGGTCTATTTTATATACATTAACACAGGCTCTAATTTGGGACCAGAGAAAATCTCTTATATCCGGGATTCTCTTATATCCGGGTTTGGTCTATTTTATATACATTAACACAGGCTCTAATTTAAGACCAGACCTTATATCCGATTTTTATATACATTAACACAGGCTCTAATTTGGGACCAGAGAAAATCTCTTATATCCGGGTTTGGTCTATTTTATATACATTAACACAGGCTCTAATTTGGGACCAGAGAAAATCTCTCTATATCCGGGATTCTCTTATATCCGGGTTTGGTCTATTTTATATACATTAACACAGGCTCTAATTTGGGACCAGAGAAAATCTCTTATATCCGGGTTTGGTCTATTTTATATACATTAACACAGGCTCTAATTTGGGACCAGAGAAAATCTCTCTTATATCCGGGTTTCTCTTATATCCGGGTTTGGTCTATTTTATATACATTAACACAGGCTCTAATTTGAGACCAGAGAAAATCTCTCTTATATCCGGGTTTCTCTTATATCCGGGTCTCTTATATCCGGGTTACACTGTATTAATATTTTAATATTGTGAATGACTTCAGGTAAAGTTTTTATCAGTTGAGAGTCTAATTCATGAATTTAAACTGTAGCTATTTTTAGATAATATTTATAATTAAAGTTTAGGTTTCAAATCAAGATGGAGTAAGATTTGAAGGTAATAGTAAAATCTACGGTTTTTCATGCATATACCGCTTACAAATTTACGTAAAAACACATACACATACATTCATGTACATGTGCAATTACACATATAACCACATACGCATGTATCGATATACATCGGTATATATGCATATATATATACAAATACTTACATATACATTTACATATCTCCACAAGCATGCATATTTATATATATTTAAATTTTCACTTAAATTTTACATTTAACGTTAGGTCGTGAATTAAGTGTTTAAATTTCAAAAATATTTTTAATTTTAATATTTTTAACATCATGAATAATGGTTAAGGAGTAACATATTTTAATTCAAATCTAAGTGATCAATTTAAATTGAGATTATCTCTAGATTAATAAAATTTCCAATCTTTCAAGTCTAATGAGGAATTATTTAAAGAGAAAGTAAGATTAAAATGTTTTAAAAAATTTTCTCTCCTTCTATTCCAACTCTCTCTATATAAAACATACACCCATGTATACATATATATGCATATATATGCATACAAATATATCCTACACATATTCACATGTATCACATATATAAATTCGTAAATACATATATATACATACATATACAAATATATGTGCAACCCCATATATATGAATCGATACATATACACATATACATATCTAAATTTGCGAATACACATGTACATATACATATTTACACACGCACCCACACACACACACACACATATATATATGTACATATAAACATATACACATGTATATACATATACACATAAACCCACATATCCAAGTTTATATACACATTTATATACATACAATTATCTACCCGCACACATGTGTCCATATAATCATCCTCATATCGTTTATAGTTTGTTTGTTGTTGTTGTTGTTTTTCATGTAGTGAGTTAAATTGAGATGATTTCTATGTCTGCATTTAAAAATCATCTCGTTCTGTTGGTTTAGTAATTTATCAGGATCTTTATGCTTTATCATTAAGATCTTCTCTTTAATACACAGGTGACATCGGTCTCTGAAATTTATTGGAGTTCGTGCCCTAGAGATGTTTCTCCATTTCACTTGTGGGGTGAAGCCGTTTTCCAATAAATCCCTCACAATGTTTCGATAGTACTATTTGGTGTCATTTGGATTCATTTGTGAAGGACTGGCGATGGTTGTAAAAACGCTGTTCCCAATTTCTCGCAGATATCCCTATATATATTATATCTTTTTTTTTGTTTTACACACACACACACACATATATATATATATATATATATATATATATATATATATATATTTCCAATTTACCGCAGATATTCCTATATATATTTTTTGTCTTGTGTATATTTACGGAACTCTTTCTGTCTAATTCCAGTGTTCTCTCGTTTGATGGAACCAATTAAAGTGACGTCATTTAAACAGTGAAACTGGAATTCTGTTGTTTTCTTATGCTTTTGAGTATATATATATATATATATATATATATATATATATATATATATATATATATATAGATATAGATATATATATATAGATATATATATATATATAGAACAGGATATAGATTCGTTGGTATATAATCCAGTTAGATCCTAGTAATAACAAATATTAAAACTGATCCAAAAAGAGTTCAATGTTTTTATTATAACAGAGTATATGTATTTTTTACGGCTAAATGCTTAGGAAATTTTTTTCCGCAATATATACTACTGAGCTATTCAGCAGAGAGAAACAGCTAATTCTAGCGTGTTCTTTTAAATCTAGTGTATTGTTTTACGAATCTAAAGAAACGCCAATCAGTCAGAGGGCTCCAATTCATTTGACTGAAGAGTTTTGCATTAGCGCAGATGGCTGTTGTTTATAGAATCAGCTTATCTCTCAACAGTGCTCAATTGAAATATATTTAGTTTAAATTTATCGTTTATGATAAAATGAATAATGGCTAAATGAATATGCTGCACTTTGTAAATTCGAACATCCTTGAAGGATGCTGAACACATCTCATCTCGCAAAAGCAACAATGCAGATATGGATGTCTTGCCGGAGGACCGAAAGGCCCTTCTGATTATTAAATGTGGGTTAAAATAGAGGCAGAGAGAGTTGGAGAGTTGAGACGAGGCAACATTTTGGTTGGTTGGGTGGGTGGGCTGTGTTGACTGCCCAATCGAAGGATCCATTAAATCAGAGTTTCTTTCTGATTTCTCTTATAACACCTGGATGCCGTATGAATAATGACTTGTTTCCTCTCTTCTACAGAAGACTTCTTTGTCCCATATGAACCACGTGTCACCTGAAAACATCACAAAATACAAATGCCTTACGCTGGTATCTATAACAAACCAACAAGAAACCCATCAGTCTCTATTTCTGAGATGAGGTATTATGTACAGTATTTACATTATTCGGACTATTGTTCTCATCTTTGTCGCCATATTTATTACAACGTTTCGTCCGTTGTTCGACCATCTTCAGGTGGTTGGAATCTAGAACTGAGCTTTTTATTTCGCTGACTGGGGTAGACTGTTCTAGTTCCACGTGCTATGTTTAATGGATGTCAGTTATGAATTATCTCCTGTTAATTCCCCTTCTCCAAGTTTTCCACTGTCTTAACCGGGTATTGAACTCACAGTTTTTGGGACCTGTCACTGGGCCTAACCAACGTCTTTATCCACTGTGCCATGTGTCCTTGAGTCTACTCCAGCGAACGAAATAAAGGGTTCAGTTCGACATTCCAACCACCTAAAGAAGGCCGGAGCGTACAACGGCCGAAACGTTGTAATAAATATGGCGACAAAGATGAATAATGGGTAAATGCATATGCCGCACCCAGTGTATCTATAAGCCTTCTGGGATGACACATTCCACCTCGCAAAAGCTTGTAGAACATAGAATAGTTTCATAAATAATCAAGTAAATGAGAAGTATTCTTTAGTTTGTGTTTTGGTAGACCATCAATTTAACACACTATGGCAATATGCTGATTATCCCGGGGAGGGGGTGGCATAAGTGCAGTTCTGCAGTGCGCTTGTCGAAGATTTCATAGAAGGTTTGGCATTGGTGTCATGTCAATGGGTCAAAAATCAGCAATTGGATTCAAGTATAGATGTCTGCTGATTGTAAATGTAGGTCAACAGGGATGGTTGGAGGATTGAGCCTAGGCATTATTTTGATTGGTTGAGGATGTGTGGACTGCCCACAAGAAGGATCGATGAAATCAGATGTATGTTTTTGTTTTCTCTTTAACACCTCGATGCCGTATGAATAAGACGTGTCTTCTCTCCTCTACAGGGGACTTCTTAGTCTCATGTGAATCGCGTGTCGCATGCAAAAATCGCACAATACAAATGTCTTACGCTGGTAACTATAACAAACTATTAAGAAACGCTTCTCCTAAGCCTTCTCCATGATCAATAAGATTTTACACCCACATTACATATGAATAAAGGCATCATTACATAAACACTAGAAGTTGCTTCATTTTATATATTCTCCATTGAGTTTTGTTAAGATAATCAAATATTGTTGTATGTTAAATATTGTTTGTAATTTCATTCTTGATTCTATTGTCTATCACGAAATATCTGCCACGATTATAAACAAATGATCCCAAAAATCCAGGCACCATTTTGAAGAAATAGAAAAGGCTGATGCGGTTGAAATACATACAGCCAATTTTTTGCATATTTCACAAAATAACGATGAACAACGTGGGAAAGCGTTAGGTAAGACTTTACCGTGAGTCTAGATGGACCTACACGTCTCCTCGTTTGAGTCTAGAAAATAAACGTATCCCGCCAGTTCAAGTAACTCCTCTCTCCATTAACAAACAAAAAGAGGAAATAACAGGTCTAAGCAGTTGAAGTTTTTGTAGCAGTTCAAAAGAAGAGGGAGCAACCAAAGATGAAAGAGAGAAGAAGAAAGAGTTAAAGAAGAAAAACTAAGACAAGAGGGAGAGTGGGGGTGACTGAGACAACAAGGGAAAAGCAATTAAGTTAGTTTGCAATATGGACCGAAAAAAAAAAGTTTTGCCTGAGTCTGATTGTTGCTTTTCTAATAAGGAAACTCCAAGTGATTAATGTTTAACTACAGAGACATAACAGCCTTTTAACTCTTTACTAAGTGTTTTAAAAAAAGAAGTTTAAAGGCATGTACAAGAACTGATTAAATATGTGTGGATTCTCTCTCGCCGCTATACAATATTCGCCTCAAGGATGGGAACGTGTTTTGTTTTTCAGTATAGCAATACTGGGATTTTATCAGAAACTATCGTTATGTTAGACCGATTGGAACTCTTCATTTGATCGAAGCGCTCGGGGTTGTTTGCACGGCCTATGCCCAACTAAATAAACGCAAGATACACGATTGCCCACAATGATTTATTTAGCCAACATCACGGTTCGCTTACAAAGTTCTACATTATGTAAATGACAGTCAACTTGTCATTTGTCTTCCTTCATTTGAATCAAATCAGCTTTCATGTTGCCCATCCAGCAGGAAGAGTCCACTGGTAAGAAAATAAAAGTAAAACCGGCAAGTCCAACAGTTCGTTAATTTATATCATAAAGAAATACGTCTACCCCATGAATTGTAAAAGGTTTGATGATGATGATGATTCTTCCTCTTCTTCTTCTTCTTCTCCTCCTCCTTCTTCTTCTTCTTCTCCTCCTCCTCCTTCTTCTTCTTCCTTCTTCTTCTCCTCCTCCTTCCTTCTTCTTCTTCTTCTTCTTCTTCTTCTTCTCCTCCTTCTTCTTCTTCTTCTTCTTCTTCTCCTTCTTCTTCTTCTTCTTCTTCTTCTTCTTCTTCTTCTTCTTCTCCTTCTTCTTCTTCTTCTTCTTCTTCTTCTTCTTCCTTTCTTCTTCTTCTTCTTCTCTTCTCCTCCTTCCTTCTTCTTCTTCTTCTTCCTCCTCCTCCTCCTTCTTCTTCTTCCTCCTCTTCTTCTTCCTCCTCCTCCTTCTTCTTCTTCTTCTTCTTCTTCTTCTTCTTCTTCTCCTCCTCCTCCTTCTTCTCCTCCTCCTCCTTCTTCTTCTTCTTCTTCTTCTTCTTCTTCTTCTTCTTCTTCTTCTCCTCCTCCTTCCTTCTTCTTCTTCTTCTTCTTCTTCTTCTCCTCCTCCTCCTCCTCCTCCTCCTCCTCCTCCTTCTTCTTCTTCTTCTTCTCCTATGTGCCGTGTCCCATCAAGACTTTTGGCACCAATTTCCTGTTCTTTGTAGCTTTAAATAATTTATTTATCTCTCCTAGCCCCTGTTCTGCCAACCATTTCCACAAAGTCGTTAAGTAGTTTATGCGTTCCTTACCTCTGCTCGCTTGACTTCAATCTATCTTGTGAGTGACAAATTTTCAAAGCATTTTTGTCCTCTGTTAAAAGACTTCTTCTTCTTGAAATGGTAAAATAATTCTGTGAAAAACGTTTCATCCTTTAAAGAACTTCATCAGGCTGTTTAAACAACGGCCTAATAAAATCCTTTTTTTTTTTTTTGCGGGAAGGTCTCTCTCCTTTTCTGACATTCATTTACACAAGTTCAGGTTCCCTTCTTTTGTTCCTTCAATCTGTCCTTGTTGGTATCGACTCTTCCAAGCCATCTTTCCTCATTATGTACCCTAGCAATTTCAACTCTGTTTTTTATGTTAAGTATTAATGTTCTTTTCTTTCCATTTTCTCTAAAAAGGTTCATGATATTCTCAGCATCCTTCTGTAGAACCACATCTTTGTTTGTTTCAAGTATCTTCTTCTTCTGTGAGGAAACTGTCCAGCATTCACCGTTATATAGGAAGATCGATAATGCGTAACAGCTCTTTTCTTTGTTTCTACCGAAATTGTTATGGTTCTTAATACATTGCTTAGGTTTTGGAAGGCATCTTTCGCTATCCTAATGCAACTTCAGATTTCAGGGTCGCACTTAATTTCTCTTGTTAAAACACTTCACAGATTGTTGTACATCCTTGATTTCGGTATCTCCAGTTTGTAATTTGCATGTTGGGTTGTTCCTTTTTCTAACGACTATGCATTCAGTCTTGAACCGTTATAAAGGCAAAAAGATGAATAAATTGGTTTTGGATAATTAAATCATGAAATGGTAAAATAATTCAGCGCAATACGTTTCATTCTTTAAAGGACTTCATCAGACTGATGTAAACAATAGCCGAAATGCATTGCATAGAATGTTTTGCATTTTGTCATTCAGTTACCCAACATTGTTCTAATATGTAGACATTTATACAGATCTCATCTTATAAATCAATGCATAATATAATATTTAATTCAAACAAACTATAATCGCTCATTAAAATCTCTGGGTATGTTTCAGACTTTAAAGTTTTTGAATATTTTATCATGCTCATAAATTGATTATACTATGTCTAATCGGTAAGGATCTTCTCCTCACTTTAGGTCCTTAATTGCATAAAACATAAACACTTTCTTGATATTTGTTATCAGCGCGGAAAGAAGATGCATTTCCAAACAGTGGAGAAGGCAACAGGGAAGCACTCTAATCTGAGCTCATGGTAATTCAAAGATTTTAAAGACAAAGAAGATGTGAAGAGCCATGATTGCCAACAAACGGATATGGCCTTTTTAAATAAGTATATTTAATATATTATATATTGTTTTAAATTTTCTCAATTTATTGGGGAAGAAATAAACAACCATGAAGTATTGATTCTTATATCCACATCATCGCACTCTCTCTCTCTCTCTCTCTCTCTCTCTCTCTCTCTCTCTTTACACACACACACACACATATATATAGATATTTCTTATGTTCACCCTCTAACGGGCCCAAGAACCACTCAAGCTAGATTATTATTGAAGGCGGTTTTTGCGGCGCACTTATGAGGATATGTGGTAAAGATAACGATTGAACCGGTTAAGATTGCAGTGACTAAGAAGCTGTTAGATAGATAGATAGATAGATAGATAGATAGATACTAACAGATTGAGATAGATAGATAGATAGATAGATAGATAGATAGATAGATACTAACAGATTGAGATAGATAGATAGATAGATAGATACTAACAGATTGAGATAGATAGATACTAACAGATTGAGATAGATAGATAGATAGATAGATAGATAGATAGATAGATAGATAGATAGATAGATAGATAGATAGATACGAACAGATTGAGATAGATAGATAGATAGATAGATAGATAGATAGATAGATAGATAGATAGATGTTCAATGACTTATCTTTCCATTTTCAAATTTCGCAGAGACACTGTTCAGTCGGAAGAGATAGATCTACTGGGCTCTTTAACGTATTTATATGATGTAGATTTTGGTCCAAGACAGATGGAATAGAATTGTCTGTAAGGAAGTTTTTGTTTATGTAGTCGTTCAATTGGGATAGGTTTGCTTTCCTCAAAAATCAGCATTTTGAAAGTCCTAGCATTTATCTGTGCTTGAACACCGACAACAAGCGCTATTAGCAAATACGCAAGTACCTCAGCTACGAGACGGAGGAAAATTTCATCTTATATGAGAATGAAAATCAAAATACAATTTAGACGAATCCATGGAACTGAAATTAGAAAATAAATTAATTGATCAAGTACTCGAGAGAATAAACGCAATTAATGGACGTCTTTTCGCCCTTTAAGTGGCTTATTTCTGGCATTTTTCTTGTTTTATGACTAGCAATGTTTTTTTTAACCCTTAATTACGAGTTTGGAAGAACCTCTTATGTGAATTTCTTCGCTTCTTTACAAGTGGTCAATAAAAGAGAAAATAGGAGAAAGTGATTGAAAACGAGAAAAGTGTGATAGAAAAAGGAAAATGAGAAAGAGAGAGAGAGAAATAGAGGAAATAGAAAGTGCGAGAAGAGACAGAAGTAAAGAAGAAAAATATAGAAAATTGCATTATGAGTAAAAATAATGAATTTTCTATCGATTATTCCTGTTGCAAAAAACTTTTTTTGTTTTTTTCTCAGACAATGGATATTAACGTGGGCTAAAATACAAACATCAGTTATATAAAAACAATAGTAATTGATAAAGTGTATTTCCTAATTCATTCCAGGATTTCCAGTTTGGGTTGCAAGTAGCAAATTGCGCTACATAATAAAAATATATTTGTTTTCCCGTGTAGTCATTTTACATGCGTTCTCATGATGATGAGTTACACCAATCAGGCAGATATTATAATTGTCCCGCAGCTGCTAAGTAATTCTTAGGAGTAGAGCAACAAAATGGCTAAACAGTAATAGATTACAATGGTAAAGTTCAGAATGTTGATTTCATATTGATTGACTGATTAAAAAGGCATAAATATAGTATCCTCGAGTCATCGTACACATCACAATCCATTCGTTAGCTGTTTAGTATATTCTTCGCCAGTTTACTCACGATTTTGGATACGGTTTTACCCACATCCAAGACTGGTTACCTAATCAATGCTTAAGAACCCAGTTTACTTGCTATTTAAAGAAAAATCCTAGAATCATCCTAGACAGCACAATCCATTCGTTAGCTTTTTAGTATATTCCTCGCCAGCTTTACATACTATTTTAAATTCGGTTTTACCCATATCCTAGACTTATTACCTAATCAATGATTAAGAAGTCAGTCTTCCTTACTATTAGTAGCTGTAATTAAGCGAAATGAAAGACATTTCCCAAAGACATTTGCGCGAGAGTGAATGCAGTGTAACTCGAATGGAAGTGACAAGTCATCGTTGCCGAGGGCTTCAGCATGTTGGCCTTCTTCAAATTCTTCACTAGATAACACGCTCTTTCCCTGAAACTGTAAGTAAGGTCTGCTCAGCATATTTGCTGTACAAACCACAGGTGGTTTCTGTAGGCGCTGAATAAACACAAATAAGCAAGCGTCTGCAGTAGAGATTGTCTAGTAGACGGGTATCCTCAAATAACAATGGCCAGCTATACATTCATACATACATGCATAATAAGACAAATTCACAATGACTTAATAGATAGGCACGTGCGCGGTATTGCGGTTGAAAACGTAGACATCACATCGTCAAGTTTCTATTCGTCAGCAAGTATCCATTTGAGAAACATTCGAGAGTTGGCACCTGTTGTAATACTTGTTGGTGGAGGGGGGGATGTTACATTGTAACCTTAATGGTAATATTTGTCGATTCCTTATAAGAAAACATTTGGTATGCATTTGGTATGCTAGTACTTTTATTTTTTTAAAATGTTTCTCTAAAAATAAATCTTCAGAAAAATAGGTTTCTCAAGTCCAGTAACTGTTATCGCCATTATTGATCGGGGTTTCCTTCCTAACCTTTTCGTTTAAGTAGTCTGGAATGTCAACATATTGATTTTAAAGTACTATATATGTCTAATGAGAGTTAATAGTAAATATCCTGTCATTTGATGCAACTAATAAATATCCGACATCATTTGACAGCATTTAAAAGAAAATGTAACCATTTTTACTAATTACCGTCCAGCATTTTATTACCGTCGGGACTACAGTTTAGAGTTTGGGGTTATTTTGAAAAGTTTTGTTTATATGTTGCTTATGACAGATATCACGTAGCGTCTCGTATTGCCGAATGGTAATTCGAAACACTGTTATGCAGGTAAAGACAGGAAGTTGTGGAGAGTCATGATAGCCCACGTTGTATGAGAAAATGGAAGAATATAGCCAGTTCGTAAATCGTTAGTTAGATTCAGTTGGACTTTCAGAGAACTTTGTGATCTGACGCGTATAAAAATACCAAAAATCTGATGCGCATAAAAATACCAAAAATCTGACGCGCATAAAAATACCAAAAATCTGACGCGCATAAAAATACCAAAAATCTGACGCGCATAAAAATACCAAAAATCTGACGCGCATAAAAATACCAAAAATCTGATGCGCATAAAAATACCAAAAATCTGACGCGTATAAAAATACCAAAAATCTGATGCGCATAAAAATACCAAAAATCTGATGCGCATAAAAATACCAAATATCTGACGCAGATAAAAATACCAAAAAATCGATTAACAAATAGAAGTATGTCTAGTGTTCTTATATTCTCGGTTTGAAACATTAGTTCTTTTACGGTTTCTTGCACACAAATAATTCTTTCAATATCTGGCCTCATTATTGGATATCAAACTGTAGAAAGAAAACATTCGCAGAATAATGGAAGCATTCAGCACAAAACAGAGTTAGAAATTGTTTAGGAAGCAAGAAAATAGGGTTTAAATTTAAAGTCAAAAGGAGAATTTTATGATGGTGAAGAAAAAAGAAAGAATTTCAAGATGGAGAAGATAGTTCAAGATGAAAGAGGCAAATCGAATGATTTCAATGGAAGAAAAATATAATAAAGATTTCAAAAGGAAGAAAGAAAAAAGAAGGATGTCAGGAGGATTAAGGATACCAAGATGTATGAAAGCAAAAGGAAACATTCCAAATGAAGGCAAAACAAGGATTCCAAAAGGACAAAGGGGATGATTACAAGATGAAGAAGAGAAAAGGAAAAATTCCAAGGTGAAGGCGACAAAAGGAATGATTCCAAGATTTATGAAGACAAAAGGAAGGATTTCAAAATGGAGAAAAGAAAATATTCCAAGACGGAAAAGAGAAAGGAAATATTCCAAAATGAAAAAGACAAAATTAATGGATTCCAAGATGATGAATGCAAAAGGAGAAAGTACAAGAATTATGAAGACAGAAGGTGCGATTTTAATTTTTTTTAAAAGGAATGGATTCAAGATGATGAAAGCAAACGAAAGGATTTCAAAATAGAGAAAACAAAGAGAATGGATCCAAGATGATGAAGACAAAGGAAAAGATTCCAAGATGGAGGAGAGAAACGGAAGATTTCCAAGATGGAGATGGTAAACTTATTTAAGAGTATAAGAGGAAATTACCGAGGAGAATAAAAAAAATGGAAAATCTCAAAACTGATGAATACCGTTCATTTTACCTCAATGTACGACATTCGCTGCATGGACTTGAAATAAAGAATTAGCTTCTAAGAAGATTTAAGCTTGGATCACAAAAAAATGCTGCGAGTGATCATTAGTGATGGCGACGTTATCCCTCCATTCATCTTTCCACAGATCCTCAGACTCAATATAGAGGTCGACATCGTGAGCCTCAAACTAGTTCTGATAAGAAAAGAACCCCAAAATGTGTTGGTGACATCTCATCAAGGAGGCCTACATCGTGCCTTGAGTAGGTAATGCTGCCCTGAGTCAAGAGGGTGTCTTCTGGAAGAGCCTATCACTGGCAACAGGAGTCTGCACCATGCCAAACAACAAGAAAACACAGACTGTCAGACAATTTCTTCGACATCATCACCCACTATATCTGGCCACCTAACTCCCCAAAATGCAAACCCCTTGATTATTATGTGTGAGGTACAGAGAGACCAATAAAACTCTTTGCAACGCCAAAGAAAAATTGAAAGAAAGGATTATGACAGCATTCACCAACTTAAACAAGGAGGACGTTCAGAAGAGTTGCAAGAGATTCCGAAGTCGTCTGGGGGCCGTGGTTACAGACAGGCGATTTTATAGAATAAATTTACTCTTTAGTATTTCAAGATATTTTTGTGTAATTTTGGTAAATCTATCTGTTAAAATGAGAAGTCAGTGTTATTTTCATTTTTGCGTAATGTAAATGACAATTTATCCATCGCCGTCTGTACCTACATATATATATATGTGTGTGTGTGTGTGTATGTGTGTGTGTAAATGTTTGCTGCCTAATAATATATATATATATATATATATATATATATATATATATATATATATATATATATATATCAAGAACAATTTTAGTGGAAAGAGGATATGACAAAGTGAAAAACCTTTCGTGTGACACGTTTCGTTCTTTAGGACTTCGTCGGATTAAGTTTAAGCTTACGTTGATGCAACTACACATATGCATTAACCGATTTGCTCTTTTACACACCGCTTAAAAAACACAGCTATCCAGTAGTAATAAAATAACGTTTGCTTAATAATCGATATATATAAATGCCAATTTCTGTCTGCTTGTCTGAATCAAGTTGCCACCTAAACCAGTGAACAAACATTGATGAAACTTTGCATACATGTTCAACTGATATCTAGTTTGTTACTAGACTAATTGCCTTTTTATAAAAATCTATAATGTGACCGCTATGGTCCCTAGATCGCAGCTCGCCGGCTCTTACGTGAAGCGCTGTTTACTTTGTTTAAGCAGGGGAGATAATTAGTCCCGCCAACTCTAGAAATTAAGATATACATGTTATGAAATAACAACTTTTATGAATCTTAAAATTTTCAAATTTCGCCATGTGCATCATTAAATACACCGGGTTTGAATTTATTAAATACCAATAAATTGGCTCGATCTATTCAGTCATTTAAGCGTAAAATAATACTTAAATTGAGTTTATTTGAGAAAAGAAACTTTACCTAATCTCATATTTCAACCTAACCTTAAAAAAGGCATATAGTGTTTGTGCTTATGGTTGTTGTTTGTGAAATAACAATCGGTTCGAAGGACACTTTGTACTATATACCGTCTGTGTAAAAAATATGTAACTGCTGAAATAGATTTTCTTCTTTAAAAAAATCGACATTAGTCACGTTCTCTCCCTGTTAAGTTTTACTTTTAATTACGGCGATTTAATTAAACGATATCAATCCGAATCGTAACTAAAAGCTTAACTGAAATCACAAATTTAATAAAGAATTGTTTTTTAAACCTTTCACTCCATTGACTATTGAAATCTATATATGCGATTTATCAGTTGGGCCGATATATTTCCTCTAACGAGGCAATCCTGGGCTTCGAAATTCACGAGCCCCATCCAGTGGTAAATCTAAATGTTCATCTTAAATATGGCCAGCGTGTATATTTCACAGAAGATACTGCTCGAAACGTAGTTGGGAATATACCATAAACTAGTATCTGTTTATATTTCTGAGATGAGGTATTATGTACACTATTTACATTATTCGGACTATTGTCCTCATCTTTGTCGCCATATTTGGTTAGATCCAGTGACAGGACCCAAAGAGTGTGAGTTCAATACCCGGTTAAGGAGCAGTGAAGAACTTGGAGAGGGGAATTAACAGGAGATAACTGATAACTGACATCCATTAAAACATGGTACGTGGAACTAGAACAGCCTACCCCAGTGAGCGAAATAAAGGGTTCTGTTCGACATAATGTAAATAGTGGATTAGAAACCACTTTGACTGTTTTCTTCAAATTATGCCAGACTGATCTGTTTGCCAGAACACTGCTATACGTTGAGGTTCTTGTCTACTACACCTGGGCATACAATAGATGGAGAAGGTGCAAGCATGAAGGACAAGTTGAGTGCTGGGAAGAAAATGCTGTCTCCAACAGGAGTGCTTCTTTCTGCGCTGCATTGTCAGAGAT
Source organism: Acanthosepion pharaonis (assembly GCA_903632075.3). Taxonomy (NCBI): domain Eukaryota; kingdom Metazoa; phylum Mollusca; class Cephalopoda; order Sepiida; family Sepiidae; genus Acanthosepion; species Acanthosepion pharaonis. The sequence continues at coordinate 405,219 of CAHIKZ030005527.1, read as the reverse complement.
TCTACATCATTCACAGACCTGCGAAAAATTGTGAAGTCTGTACGACCTATAAAGAAGTCTGCGCTAAACATGGACCTGATGGTATTTACAAAAGAAGATGTGCGCTTTAACATGGACTAAAGGCCACTGGAAAATGATGCCTGGTCAGAGCAAAAAGGCCTGACTTGAAGGTCCAGGCCGGACCATCAAGCTAGTCAAAGTTTGATCGGAAAGATCCATTATTTGTCCAAATCAGACAGGAGGATGCGAACAAGGCACTAGAAGAGCATCAATTATCAACTCCCATTATGTTATGATGATATAGGCTTAGGTGAGCCTCTCAAGTTTTGGGCGACTCACATAATAAGCATAGCAGAAAACATCCTACCAAGGATTCAAATGCTTCAGCGGAAATTGTCACGTTGCCAATTACAATGAGGCATTGGTTAACATGGACACCCGTGTTCAAGCTTTGGGAGGCTAAGGAATTACCAAATTTGGTCTACCTCAACCTGAGCAGGCACCAAACAATCTCGCAATTGAGTACATGCGGGACGATCAGCTACGATACCGACATATAAAGATGATAACGAACACAAACTGATGGAGAGAGAACAGGATGATTATAACACAATTATTTCAAGCCTTGGTGGGCAAAGAGGAGATCTCTTCTTCTTCGATGCCCCAGGTGAAACTGGCAAATTGTAAATTTATTTTAATACTAGCTCTCCTCAGTGCTACATTAACTATGAACGCACATAAGCCCTTTCAAGGGCTACTTAATTTGAATTATTTTCGGATAAACGATTTGACTATTATTACGTAAGACTCTTTACGATTTTGGTATTTATAACTTATTGGTATTTCCTCCAAAACTCATAGAGGCGGTGGTCGAGTATTGTCTGTAAACGCAAAAAAAGCCCTTTTCAATGATACTTTGAATTGTGTCTTTCGGATAACAGAAAGGATATAAAAACGGGAACGTATATATATATATATATTACTGGGTAAGTCAGCTAGTAAAGTATTAAAAATGTCTTCCTATAAATAAAACCATTAAGTCTTTAGAAATGAAATATCAATAAAAAAATTCAATAACAGCCTCCCCACACACACACTCCACACATACACACACACACACACGCATATATATATATATATATATATATATATATATATATATATATATATATGGATCGGTATTTTTTATTGATATTTCATTTGCTTATTGAAAAAAAAAAACGCCATGACAGCGTAGTGGGGTAGTATATATATATATGTGTGTGTGTGTGTGTGTGTGTGTGTGTGTGTGTGTGTGTGTGTGTGTGTGTGTTTTGTGTGTGTGTGTGTGTGTGTGTGCGCGTTTATGTGTGTGTGTGGAGGTGTGTGTGTGTGTGTGTGCGTTTGTGTGTGTGCGTGTTTGTGTGTGTGTGTGTGTGCGTTTGTGTTTGTGTGTGCTTAATACTGTGTGTCGTATCCATTACTGCATTTTTTATTTATTTTTGTTTATTATATGAGGACATATTCGGGGACATCTTTGTCACCATCCACAACAAATTGGACACTGCTAATATTGTCTCCTAGAGTAAGGTGTCTAAATTCAATTAAAATTTTTTTAGTAAATCCCTTTTATAACCGACGCCTAAATTACACTGTTGTTGTCACATTTTGTGTCTTTTTTCTATAAAACTAAATAAAAACATAAAAGCAAAAATTATATTTTAACTAATATTTTTTTTTTAAATTTGCAAAAAACAAATCTTTTTTTTTTCCTTTTCAGGATTCGTCTATTTATGCTACGTCGCATTTTCTACAAGATAAATGTTTTCCTAATGTTTTTTTTTTTTTTTTTTACATTAAGGTTCTCTTTGTACAGGGCCCTGGGGGGTCACTTGAGGTTAAAGGTTAGTTTATACGGATAGGAAGTGAATATGATATTGTAGTGATCGGGGAGACATCCACCTGAGAGTCTGTTCCAAAGGTTTGCGGGAAGAAGCTGTTCGAGTGGAACTTACTTCTCACCGATAGAATACGGAGAGATTGTGGGTGCTTTGCAAATATGTAAGTGACATGGCGGTTTCTAGACGTGAAAGTTAAACCTGAAGAAACCAAGGAATGTAGTTCGTCCAAGTAGTTTCCATAGAAGTCGCGATAGAGCAGAGAGAGACTCGTCTCATCCCGCCTCTAAGAAAAAGTTTGGAGGGTGGAAAATAATTTGTCACCTACAAGGAAAACATTTTTGAACACTATCAAGAATCGAAAGTGAGGCTTAAACATGGCTTAACATTACATTAGCTTTTACTCGTTTTATTTACACTATTTACATTCTGACATTTTTCCTCGTATTTTGTTATCGTTACTACGTTTCGATAGCTGCGCCTTCATCTGGAATATAAATCCGGATAACCTACAGTGAATTCCGATCGATTTAATCTGCAATGGTAAACTGTTCTCGTTTTACAGCCCATGAGTAAATATATCACGTCTAATTCTTATTTTTATTACTGCTATGTTAGTGATCGCCCTGTTCCCACTGACTTCAGGTAGACACTGCCCGGTGTAGAGATAAAATTTACAATTACTTTGTCACAAAATTCATGAACCAATGCTTTAATCCACTAGACTATTGTTCCGTCGGGTGAGGAAAATAGTCCGAATATGTAAATAATGATAAATTCTCATTCTAGAAACTGACACACAAAATTCATTAATTTTATATAGAAATTTATAAACCCATTTTTTTTTTTTTTGCGATTAAAAAGTTACAGTGAGGAGGATACGTTTAACAATCAAATATAGTAAACAAGCAATATATGAGACTAGCTTATTAACTATCAAGCTTGGGCAGACATCTTTCTTCTCCTATATGTTCCTTAATTATATTATATTTCATACATGAAGATTTGTGCTGTTTAATTTTCGTCAAAATTATTGTTGTTGCTTTGTGGAGCAAGCAAAAAACGTAATGAAAGTAAAATGAATCACAATCCTATTCTTTTTAATGACCTTTTCTTTTTCACACATTTTTGAGTGGGGTCAAAATTAACAAAGTACTCTCATGGGTTAAGAAAGCATTTAATAAAATATTGCAAACATAAGAATCGATAAAATATCCAGAAGCCTTAGCCTGAAACACACCTATAGATTTTAATGAACGATTACACCTTGTTTAAATTAAATACTATATTATTTACTGCTTTATGGGATAGTCCGTATATAAATGTTTATATATTAGAACAATGTTGGGTAATTGAATGACAAAATGCAAAGCATTCTATGTAATGCATTTCGGCCTATAAAAGAACATTTGTTTTTTTTTATAAGTGCATTATTTTAGTCTGATGAAGTCCTTTAAAGGATGGAATGTGTTGGACAGAATTTGTTTTTTCCATTTCGTCATTTAATAATCTAACATTGATTAATTTTTTTTCTGTTTGTTTATAGCAAGAAGACAAAATGCATGGTCGTTAGAAAAAGGAACAGCCCAACATGCAAATTACAAACTGGAGATACCGAAATCAAGCATATACAACAATCTGTGAAGCATTTTAACAGAAGACGAAAAGTGTGACCTAGAAATCTGAAGTTGCATTAGGATAGCGAAAGATGCCTTCCAAAACTTAAGCAAAGTATTAAGAAACATAAAATTTCGGTAGAAACAAAGAACAGTGACCTGTTACGCATTATCAGTCTTCCTATATGATGGTGAATGCTGGACAGTCTCCTCACAGACGAAGAAGACACTTGAAGCAAACAAAGATGTGGTTCTACAGAAGGATGCTGAGAATATCATGAACCTTTTTAGAGAAAAATGGAAAAGAAAAAGAACATTAATACTTAACATAAAAAAACAGAGTTGAAATTGCTAGGGTACATAATGAGGAAAGATGGCTTGGAAGAGTCGATACCAACAAGGACAGATTGAAGGAACAAAAGAAGGGAACCTGAACTTGTGTAAATGAATGGCAGAACAGGAGAGATACCCTCCCGCAAAAAAAAAAGGATTTTAATGGCCGTTGTTTACTCAGTCTGATGAAGCCCTTTAGAGGATGAAACGTTTTTCACAGAATTCTTTTACCATTTCGTCATTTAATTATCCAAAACTAATTTATTCAACTTTTTACCTTTATATCGGTTCAATAACAAGAAGACTGAATGCAAAGTTGTTAGAAAAAGGGACAGCCTCATATGAAAATTACAAATTGGGGATAGAAGAAGAAGAAGAAGAAGAAGAAGAAGAAGAAGAAGAAGAAGAAGAAGAAGAATTGTTTGTTATAATGAAAACATTTCAGGCTTCAGCTTTTCTTAAGTACCGGCCCTATTCGGTACCTTCCATGCAGCTTCGAAATTAATCAATTATTCAATTAACAGAGTAGACAGATTAACGAGCGGTTAAACTTGTTGGTTCTATTTTTATTTCCTTACCAATGGATTCTTCCTCCAGGATGGGCAACATGAAAGCTGATTTGATTCAAACGCAAGAAGACAAATGAAATGTCTTTCTGTCATTTGCATAATGTAGAACTTTGTAAGCGAACCGTGATGTTGGCTAAATAAATCATTGTGGGAAATCGTGTACTTTGCGTTTATTTAGTTGGGCATAGGCCGTGCAAACAACTCCAACCGCTTCGATCAAATGAAGAGTTCCAATCGGACTAACATATCGATAGTCTCTGACAGGATTCCAGTATTGCTATATTGAAAAACAAAACACGTTCGCGTCCTTGAGACGAATACTGTATAGCGGCGAGAGAGAATCCACACATATTTAATGAGTTCTCGTACATGCCTTTAAACTTCTTTTTTTTAAACATTCAGTAAAGAGTTACAATGCTGTTATGTCTCTGTAGTTAAACATTAATCACTTCGAGTTTTCCTATTAGAAAAGTAACAATTTAGATTTAGACTCAGGCAAAACTTTTTTTTTTCGGTCCATATTGCAAACTAACTTAATTGCTTTTCCCTTGTTGTCTCAGTCACCCCCACTCTCCCTCTTGTCTTAGTTTTTCTTCTTTAACTCTTTCTTCTTCTCTCTTTCTTCTTTTGGTTGCTCCCTCTTCTTTTGAACTGCTACAAAAACTTCAACTGCTTAGACCTGTTATTTCCTCTTTTGTTTGTTAATGGAGAGAGTGAGTTACTTGAACTGGCGGGATACGTTTATTTTCTAGACTCAAACGAGGAGACGTGTAGGTCCATCTAGACTCACGGTAAAGTCTTACCTAACGCTTTCCAACGTTGTTCATCGTTATTTTGTGAAATATGCAAAAAATTGGCTGTATGTATTTCAACCGCATCAGCCTTTTCTATTTCTTCAAAATGGTGCCTGGATTTTTGGGATCATTTGTTTATAATCGTGGCAGATATTTCGTGATAGACAATAGAATCAAGAATGAAATTACAAACAATATTTAACATACAACAATATTTGATTATCTTAGCAAAACTCAATGGAGAATATATAAAATGAAGCAACTTCTAGTGTTTATGTAATGATGCCTTTATTCATATGTAATGTGGGTGTAAAATCTTATTGATCATGGAGAAGGCTTAGGAGAAGCTTTTCTTAATAGTTTGTTATAGTTACCAGCTCAAGGCGTTTGCATTGTGCGATGTTTGCATGCGACACGTGATTCACATGGGACTAAGAAGTCCCCTGTATAGTAGAGGAGAGGAGACACGTTTTATTCATACGGCATCTAGGAGTTAAAGAGAAAGCAAAACCATACGTCTGATTTCATCGATCCTTCTTGTGGGCAGTTCACACATCCTCAACCAATCAAAATAATGCCTAGGCTCAATCCTCCAACCATCCCTGTTGACCTACATTTACAAGCGGCAGACATCTATACTTGAATCCAACTGCTGATTTTTGATCCACCAACATGCCAAAGCTTCTATGAAATATTCGTCAAGCGCAATGCCAACCCCTCCCCAGGTTAATCAGTATCCTGCCATAGTGTGTTAAATTGATGGTCTACCAAAAACACAAACTAAAGACATTTAGTTGATTGTTTATTAAACTAATCTATGTTCTACAAGCTTTTGTGAAGTGGAATGTGTCGTCTGAGAAGGCTTATAGATACACTGGGTGCGGCATATGCATTTACCCATTATTCATTTTATCATAAAATAAAAGGGTTTATATTTTGGATAATGAAGGTTTACAGGTTGATTGTCATATTTATAGACAATATTTTACATATATATACAATTCAAAATGGCCATATTTTGCTTTCTCTATAGCCCTTAATCTCTTCTCAAAGTGCATCATCTCTTTACAATCTCTTCGCTCAAATTGCACCACGACGTCGTGAGAGCTTCTTTCAGGTTTAAGATACATGAAACATCGCTCTCCAATATGAACCATATCACAAAGCTATTAGGAATAATATCAGGGCTTGATGGAGGCCAATTTAACTCGTAAAAGCTTCTTTTCACCAGCTCTGCGTCAAATTGGCTGTACTGTGAAGCAATAGCGCCTTTCAAATGTGGCTGACAAGCAGGGCAACACATCTCTCCCCTACAATATTTACTGGCATACCCTACTATTCACTTTCACTCCTACTTCAATACTGTTGCCATATATGGTCAGGTGGCCCTTCTGTTCATCTCGAGGTCCTCGACAAAATCCAAAGACCAATATGCAATTTGTTCGGTCCTGACTTGTGGTCTCGACTCTAGTCAATTTCTCACTGACATAATGTGGCTTCCCTCTGTCTTTTCTTTAAATATTTTCATGGCATCTACTCTGACAAGCTATTTTCACTGGTGCCCTGACTGCATGAATTTAAGCGTACGACTAGGTTGGCATCTAGCTCGCATACTTTCACTGTCGAAACAGTTAAATGTAACCTCCTCTTTTAATCCAACAGCTTCTTCTTTCACACTTCTCGACTGTGGAACTCCCTTCATCTTAACTGCTTCCCTGATAACTATAATCTTCAGAAATTTAAATGTAATGTCAATTGACATCATCTGATGCCTTGAGCCTCGTTCTTATTTTTATCTTAATCCATTCTTCTTTTTATCCTTTCTTTATCCTAATCCATTCTTCTTTTTCATCCTTTTAATCCCGCTATACCCAGTTTTTCTCTTACTTTCACTCTCTGTAACCCCTTTCGTATTGGTGGCATTCCTGCCTTGCTTGGGCTGAAATGCTTAAAAAAATACCAATCGCCGATTTCGAAATATCAGAAACCACACAACCACAAACCATGACGCCAGTTGACTTCTGTCACAGGAAATGTGCTCTGACATCTTCGGAAATGAATCCCTATTGTGTTGTAGATGACCACAGACTCTATATTAAAAAAAACTTTCGTCGGAACAAACGAAGACGTTGTCTGCGCCACGTTGCATCTTCTCCAACATTTTCTTCTCTCTGCCAAAACGTTTTTTTATGAATTCCTTTGAGAGCAACTATTGTCTTCGAATCTTGTATATTTTACCCATAAATCATCTTTCATAATCCTCCTTCGCTACCCGCTAATTATCCGAATGGTCCGCCTCTTTGGCACTTTTCCTCATACTTCTTTGTGGATTTCTCTTCGCCATGTTCTTGGACGTTTCAATGATGGCACTGAATGTTTTCTTACTGGAATTGGATTTGGTGATGTCCTTTGCTTCTATTGAAACTGTTTTCCATACATTAAAAACATTTTTCTGCAATTATATTTCACCTAACTATTCTTCATCCCAGTAATTTTCATTGCGATTATTCGACCAATTTTTTTGATCCGTCATATTAAATTAAATTGTAAATAATAAAACAAGAAAAAATTATGAAGCTTATGCAAAATCTGAAAACATTTTGCAAAATTTAATAGGAATATTTCAATTTATGTATACATAATGGATATTTTCTTATGTTTAAATAATGAGTAAATATTTAGCTTCATATGGTAAACCCAAAATACTCCAGACAGTAGCCTCAAAGGTATCTCGAAATCAATTGTAGACCCAGAGTCTAAATAGAAGTCTCCATATCATTTGTAGACACAGTCCAAATAGTAATCTCAAAGGCATCTGCAAATCAGTTGTAGACGCAGAGTGCAAATAGTAATCTTTAAGATGTTCTCAAATCCCTTATCGACCCAGTCCAATCAGTAGCCTGAAAGGCCAGTGTCCATAGAATCGCTTCAAAATCATCTGCAAATCATTTGCCGAACCCAGAGTGCAAATAATAGCTTCCGACATTTTTATTAATTCAAACCTTATTTTAGAGGACACTTCGTCTTTGAAATAGACGCTACATTTTATTGATTATACTATGTGTATTTTGTTTATTATCCTGTGCTGTTTTACTAATATTTTTCGAATGTACAGACTGAATGACGTAATACACATTTTTATCAATAAAAATGAGGCGTTTATTTCAAATATGAAGTGTTCACTACAATAACTTTTGAAATAATAAATGTTTTCGTGTGTGTGTGTCTGTGTGTAAATAACATGGAAATTTGTATTCTCGATTAAAAAGGTATTTGATTGAAAATTCTGAGTTTCTCAGTTTGAAAAAGACATGATATTTTTTATTTAACTCAGATATTCACTAATCACAACTTCGTCTCGTACATGATATTTTATCTTCAGTTTAGTAAATGAAAAGAGAATTGCAATTTGGTAACAAAAATGTAAAGATTAAATCGTCATGTCTAACGAGCCTGACGCAGAGATGCTTAGCAATTCCATTTGAGACAAATGAAGGGAACGAATCATAAGAATGAAGAATTCACAGGAAAAGGAGAGACATTTTTTTTTCTTCTTGTCAAAATGATATATAGATTTACAAGAAGAAGAAAAAGAGGCATAGAGATTTTTTAATGTTTTTGCTTGTTTTCCAGACTGATAAGCAAGCAGGTAGGTTGGTACTGTTTGAAGAAAATATAAAACATTAAAATTCGAAAACCAAGAAGATTGTAAGGAAATTTATTTCCTGAGAGAAAATATTTTAGAAACGCCCTGAACACGTAGACAACAGCGAAGAAAATAATGAACATATTTCAAACTGAAGATAAAAACCTACCGTCATTACTTCAGGTAATATATATATATATATATATATATATATATATATATATATATATATATATATATATATATATATATATAAATACTTTTCTGACCAAAACAGATTTTTGTTCTTGCTTGCCCCGAAACCCTATAAAAATCCCCTTGAATAGGTAGATAGACAGATATATAGATGGTATTTATCAATTCACCCACAGGAATTGAATGTGGCAAAACAGCCAAAAATAAACCCATGAAACCCGTCCAGGAAACGAAACACTATTGAATAGTTCTCCACTGGATCGATGGTTTTATCAATTCAAAATGAATGTGGCTTTTTAATGTGGGTATGTCTGACCAAAACAGATTTTTGTTCTTGAACGAAACCCCACCCCTTCGGCGGACCCGGGTTCCTTGAAACCCTATAAAAACGCAGATCCCCTTTGAATAGGAGCGGGTATTAGATAGATATATAGATAGAATTGAATGTGCACAAGCGGATAAAAATAGGTAAACCCGTAAATTCTTCATGGTGACTACCACTTTTGCTCCTCAAGCGATCATCAGAACAAGAAGTCGTTTGAGGCGTGAAAAAGGGAGACGCCATACATCGTCTATAAATACAAAGGCTCTGTCTCCGGGATCGATCGCGCTTTATTTATATATATAAAACATTTTAAACAGTGTATTTATAAATATATTTCTGTGTGTGCGTGTTTAAAAAAATCATAATAAATGATTTTTAATGTCATGTTTTTCCTACGGTGATATTTTTTCTTTATTAACTGTAAATTACCATGTCTTCATTGGAAAGAGAGTGACTTAGTTTCCTGTTACATTTTCCGCAGTTTGGAACTCAGTGATTTCTTTCTCTTTGCTTGACTGCTTCTCAAGGCAAGGGAGCCTAGTCTACCTCAATATTTAACCCATGACTAGAGGAGGAGATAGGTATTCCAGTCTTTCCTAAATGTATTTGTGTGGCACTGAATGCAACTGACTAGATGGGAATTTGAACGTTCGCTGATTTCACTAAAAACTGTTGTGATGCCTGCACACTCCAAATGAATAGATTAGTTAATTTGATCAGATTCAGCGAACATAAATAAAAGCGATATAAAGTTTAATGAAATCCCATATATTTCAGTTGTTGTCAGATGGAATCGACGAGCTAAGTACTTTCAACAATTTCAAATTGTCATCTTCAGGGCGCAATTTTTCCATTTACACACAAAACACTAAGATATGTGTAGTGTAAACCAAAATGTTTTTTTAATATGCTATTTATTGACAAATATTATTTTGGAGTGTGTGATTCCACGTCACTAAAGTTCTTGTTTAACTCAATCAATGGAGAATCTTGTTTGAATTTTGTAATGTGGTAAATCCGCGAATTTTTTCTTGTTATATACGTTTTTCAATTAAAGTAACATAGACTTAAGTATAATCCAGTTAGTAGAGTAAAATGCCTGAGTAGTTTTCCCACATAATTTAAGATTATCTATATATTGGGGTTCATGGCTCTCCATAACTCTCAGTAAATTGTGTCTTTTTCTACCCTCCTAAACCCTTTTCTGCCAACCATCTGCAAACGCTTTAGGTAGGTTTTACGCTGTTTCCTGTTGTCCTCTGAATGTCGAACTTTCCAAGCCTTCTTTCCTCATTATATGCCCTAGAAATGAGTGAAACAGAATGAGAAGACTTTAGGGAAAAGAATGAACAATAAAAGAACAGGATTCATGGTAGACAGAAGATGGCGATTGGAGTTGCATTTTTTTATATCGTAGGTGGCCGGTAAGCAAGAAAGTGGAAGATAATTCCACAGGGGATAAAAGAAACTTTTCACATAGAACTTACGGTTACATCTAGCTGCTTTAAGAGTAACACGATGAGACATAAGTTGTCAGTCTATTAGTAGGCTTATATTAATGTGGTCGAGCAGGAGAACTCAACAGAAAAATTACCATGAAAATATTTATAGAAAAGACTGAGGAAAGTAACACCACGGTTGTTGAAAAGTGACTGCTGCCAGACCAGGACCAATAACATTACAGACCCTTATTTATATGTTGTCGAGCATCTCGAGATATACAGCAGCAGCAGCAGACCAAATATGGCAACAATGTTCAATTTACGAACGAATGGTAGATTTATAAATGTGCAATATGGATTCTGTCGAAGAAACTGTCTGCATACAGTGAACAAACTTTCCTAACAGCAGATCTATCTATTAATTTAATATAAGCCCTTCACTTCAAATCGAAAACCTGGGATGAAGACGACAAATGGATCATACCGTTGAAGGTTAGCATCTGCCACACTGTCAGAAAGCAAAAAAATATAAGTCTCAATATTATCATTATCAGTCCGAAGAAACGCCTTACATATTATTTAGTCATTCTAGTTCACACTATATATATATATATATATATATATATATATATATATATATATATATATATATATGTATGCGTGTGTGTGTTTGTGCGTAGACATTGAAGTCTGCACCACCAGCTACAGTCTGTTTCACGCTTAAACACAATCAAAGTTTCACGCTTAAACACAATCAAAGTTTTGACCTCAATGTCCACTTTTATATTTACATACCCTCTATCCTTGATATTAAACACCTTAAACCATATAATATACCTTAAAACTATATTGTTATTATTACATTCATATCATTCTGTTCCCCACTGTTAGTTTAATATATGACTATACGTCTATATTTCTGAGATGAGGTATTATGTACATTATTTATATTATTCGGACAATTGTCCTCATCTTTGTTGCCATATTTATTACAACGTTTCGGCCTTCTTCAGGTGGTTGGAATGAGAACTGAACCATTTATTTCGCTCACTGGGGTAGACTGTCTAGTTCCACGTGCTATGTTTAATGGATGTCAGTTATCATTTATCTACTGTTAATTTACCTCTGAAAGTTCTACACTGCCTTAACCGAGTATTGAACTCACATTCTTTGGGCTCTGTCACTGGATCTAACTAACGCTTTTATCCACTGTGCCATGTGTCCTTGAGGACATCTGTGTATGAAATTTTTGGTATTATTATTAACCTAATGTCTTCAGCAACCATATTTTACCAATAGTCTCAATTGCTGATACCCGCTTACGAGTGGCCGGAATAACTTCTGTATGGTCCGTCGTCGAAACACTGGAGTCAAAATGCTGACAGTAACATCAATCAAAGGAGAAATTTTAAAATAATCATAACAGGGTTAGCTCCAAAGATCTGAAACTAGTAGCTCGTCTCACCACTGACCTAAACCAGGTGACTCAGTTGAGGAAGGACTAACCTGCAAAAACCAATACACACAAAACCAAATTAATAAAGTCCAACAACCAACGGACAGAACCTGAAGATTTAAAATTACTGCTTTACCTGGTTTCAATACAGTTACAAAGCGTCAACTCGGCCTTGTGGGGGATTAATTATTCCTTTCCCCTAAAATGTCGCGGTGCCCTGCGCTGATTTATCACTATTTCCATGGCATGCGTTCCAAAAAGTTACATTCCTTGGTACCAGTACCTTTTATCTATGCAACTTGGACTCTTCATGCCAAGTATATATGGATGAATCATCCTCGTTCCCTACGTATTTCACTAGTAAGAAATAAGTTCCACTCGGACGACTTCTTTCCTAGAACTGCTGCTTTGTGGAACAGACTCCCGACAGAATGTTTACACTATCACTACAATCTTTACCTCTTCAAGTGTAAGGTTAACCTTTATCCAGTGTAGTAATATCAACAACCTTTCGATTGCAAGATAGATAGATAGATAGATAGATGTGAATAGAATGAGATAGATAGATGTGAATAGAATGAGATAGATAGATAGATAGATAGATAGATAGATATGAATAAACTGAAATAGATGTGAATAGACTGAATTAGAATATAGACTGAGATAGATAGATAGATGTGAATAGAATGAGATAGATAGATAGATAGATAGATAGATAGATAGATAGATAGATGTGAATAGAATGAGATAGATAGATAGATAGATAGATGTGAATAGAATGAGATAGAAAGAAAGAAAGAATGAAAGAAAGAAAGAAAGAAAGAAAGAAAGATAATTAGTACTGTTTTATCAAACATTGAAATCACTAATATCACGATGAAAATCTTTCAGGTTTGTCGCATTTTTGAAGAAGGAATAAAATACGTTCTAATTTGTTCAGAATTGTCCAATTATTTTCTCAGAAACTTAACGATCACGATTCGCTATAAAAAGGCCAAAGATTAGCTACAAAAGGCCATTATAAAATAATTATATTATTCTAGATGAAAACAATCCTAATAGTACTGAATTGATCACTTTTCTACACTTAAGAGTTACTCAAGAAGTGTACCATTTGATCATTAGTAGATTGGTCGATTATTACTGGATATATCATAATTGGGCCAAACTACATAACATTAAAGGAGTTACAGGAAATGTTTTGTTGTCTCATTACACGGTAATCTTAAGTGACTAAAGCACTTGATTTAGGAAGATGCATTAAACTATATTAAGCTAATAATTTCATTTTACAGTATATATTGCACTAATGTCTTTCAGTATCCATTGTTATTCTGAAGAGGTAAACGTTTTCTGTTCACCAAATCAAAATAGTTTCTTGGCACTTATCACTATTCAAGTTTAGACTTTGTCCGATGCAATGTTCCCCCGTCTCGATTGTTCACCGGGTCTTATCGGTTGCGATGCTGATATATCTGTAACATTAATCCTGTTATTGTAGTTGTAAATGTAATTGCTGTTCATGTTGTTTTTGTTGCTGCAATTGTGTTTGTAGTTTTTGGTGCTGCAACTGTTATTCTTGTTGCATTTGTAGCGACAAAATTTGAATCATAATAGTTTTTAATTCTTCCATTCCGCTGAAAATTTGCAGATTAATTTTTTCCTCGTGTAAATTGAACGAACCCTTGTGTAAGTTGAAAGAAATACACGTTCAAGAAACCCTTGTGTAAGCTCAAGGAATCCTCGTCGCCACTTTTGTGATGTCAACAAACACTTGCCATTTTCGTAACGATCGTTGTAGTAGAGACTTTGTAATCGCATTCGAATAACTCTCGCACTAATAGTACTTGCTCGATAATACTCGCTCAAAAGTAACCAGTAGTGATCCGAATAGTAATCCGTATAGTGATCAGTATAGAGAATAGTGTACAGAAGAGAATAGCGATCCGTATAGTAATAGAGGATTGAAATAGAAATTGTGATCTACTTATTCAAAATGGGATCGCCTATGTTTGCTCACTGGCGATCTATGTTCAAACTACAGTGTCGACAGCGACACTTTATTCCTATATAACAAGAATACGCTAACAGCAGCTCTATAAAGGGATAAGACCCCTCCATGAGGCGTCTTGGGTAGGACGATAAACTATATCCGCGTCTTGTGTATGGCCATAAACTACCACCGGCAGCAAGGCCTCTGATCAGGAGGTTTTGAGGCTGAAAACACTATGAAAGTGTAAAAAAAAAAAGGTTTTAATGGAAGCCATATATTTTTGGGAAAAATATTACCAGTATCACATTTTTGAAAAAAAAAATATTACCAACTATATTTTTTAAAAACAAAAATAAAAATATTACCATCATTGCATTTTGGAAAAATATATTACCAGCAATACATTTTTTTAAAATATTTAAATTAAAATTTGGTCAGTATTACATAACCCATTGAGGGTGATATGCCGTAAAACAAAACACACCAAACCAAACCATAACAGTTCAGTCCTTTTTCTTTTCTAACAATTTTTTTTCTCTTTCTTATTACTTCCCTTAGCTTTTGGAAGGCATCTTCTGCTATTCCAATACACTTTCGGATTTCGGTGTCATATTTTCTATCCTCTGTTAAAGCACTTCGCAGATATTTAAACTTCTGTACTTTTGTCTTTTCCATAAGTAAAATGATTGTTTATTTCGTTTTGAACTTCGTAAATTTGTGTCTGGATAAAAGTGTGTGGTTTGTGGGGGGGATTATTCAGAGGTTGATCATCTTGGATGTGAAAAACTCTGTATTGTAATAAATCTGACCATAGATCAAACTTAAAAAATGCAGTTTTGATTCAAAAGAAAATAATATACTGAGGTGAAAATGTACCCAAAGTACCCTAATATCTGAATCCTCTCCAGTAAATTTAAATGATTATATATTTATATCAGTATATATCTAGGTCCATAAAACATTTTTCACCCTATTAAAATGTCTAATAATGCAATATGGCACAGTTAAATACAATAACGATTAAAAATAAAAACAAAAGGGATAAAAAAATTTGAGAAATGTAAAGGTAAACATTTAAATATATGAAAATTTTAATTTTAATTTCGTAATTTTAACCGTTGTTTGTTGTATTTTCTGTTTTAAATATATTAAGTCTGATTCCATCAGTATAACATTTATCAGTTTGAAGAATTTGTTTGTCAAATCAAAACACGTCTCAGGTTTGTTTTTACCTTTTGTTATTCACTTACTCACGATTATTCAAATCCACACACACACACACACACACACACACACACACATATATATATATATATATATATATATATATATATATATATATAGCTACACATAGTTTTTGCATTACCAGTTGCACTCCTGATGATGATCTCAGAAACAGGTGGAGAGTACTTGGGAAATAAAAATGATTTTCACAGTTACAGTACATTTCTTGCATCATTTGATTTTAATACACGGAAAAATATTCGTGAATATGAACGGATTATGCTAAAAACAAGCAGACGTAATGTTTGTAATTCATTTAATCAGACATGCCTAAATATATATACATGTGTGTGTGTGTGTGTGTGTGTGTGTGTGTGTGAGAGAGAGAGAGAGAGAATGGAAAAATAAACCTTCCTAACAGTTTATAGCCAAGACTATTATAGTTCTCAATGATAACAGCTCCAGCTCTGAGTCAGTCGAAGATAATCTAACTAAATACACAGATAGTTAGAAAGATAGTTAGATGGAATTTAATCCTTATACAGACACACACGCACACCTACACCCACATGTATATATGTATAGAGAGAGTGTACGTTTGAAATATTGTTTTGAAGCTGGTTTTTCAGTAGTTTGCGAATAAGGAGCCATTTAATTCAAGCAGGCTTTGTAATAGAGTGCTCAATATCTAAGATAGAGATAGAGCGTTAATAAAATTAATATGAAAACTTTTTTCACTTAACTCATGTTTAGTTCAGAGTTTTGTTGCTATATAGATATAAGCACTAACAGAATAAAACAAGTACCGAAAGTAGACTAAAAGATCACAAATACAATTTGCTAAATAAACCAACATGCAGACTAATAAATCCCACAAAAAGAAACATTAGAAAAATAAGTAAGTAAATTGTAGAAAAATATGTATAAGGAGCATACTAATCATAAACCAATGATAAAATACAAAAGAAACCATTAACTGGTTTTAAAATATCACGAACAAAAAGACTGTTTCTTCATATAACTAGACGTAAAATATCTTTACCCATCCAGCAATGAAAATGCACTAAACAATGAACTAGACCTGGGGAAACAATACATAAACACTCCAAACAAGGATCTAAACATTATTAAACACTGCAGAAATTCAATACAACACTACAACAAAATAGGGACAAAAACGCATCACCAATAATAACAACAATACCAATAGCGACGATGATGTAAAAATGGGCTGCTATGACGGTGTATTATGCAAACTTATAGGCATATACATCATCAATTAATTAGCACACATTAGTAACCAAAAAGACATGGGCTTATACAGGGACGACGACCTAATAATTGTGAGAAATTGCAATGGCGGAACTACAGGAAAAAATAAATATGAAAACAGATCATAGAAAACTTCAATACCTTAGAATTTAAAATAGACATAAAATCTAACGTAAAAATTGTAAAATTCTTAGATATAACATTCATTCTGAAAAAAAACAACATACACAAATCATACAGAAAGCAAGCAACAATTATATATACATCAACAGAAATTCCAACCAAGTTCCTAATGTATTCAAACACATACCCATATACATAAAATGAATACCAGTAAATTCCAGTAACATAGAAATATTCAACCAAATCAAAAATAAAAACAATTATATGAAACAGCATTAAAAAATAGCGATTATCCGAAAAACTAGAATATACATATGAAAACAAATTAACCAAACACAACAGAAAAAGAAAGATAATCTTGTTCAACTCACCTACAATAATACAATAAAAACAAAAATTGGAGAAAATATTTTTCAAAATAATTGAAAAACATTTCCCCAAACAAAACAAACTATCAAAAATCATCAAGAAAAATACAGTAAAAATCAGTTACAGCTGCATGGATAACATTGAAAAAAATAATAAGCAAAACACAATAAAAAAAATACTCAATAAAGACAACAATAACCAGAACAACAAAAGATGCATTTGTCAATTAAAAAATATTTACCTACTTAACAACAAATGCCTAACCAACAGCATAATATATACAGCCACCGTAACAAAAAACACAAATGCGAAAGAAAAAACCTACATAGAAGCTAAAGAAACAACATTTAAATAAAGATTCAATAATTATCAAATTTCATTTAAAACAAAAAAAACAACTGAACACTATCAAAATAGATATGGAGCTAGAAACAAAATAACATCATTACCAAGATTAAATCGGAAATAAAAAAAAATCATCCCCACACCGCAGCAACAGCAACAGCAAAAACTGTAAATTGTGCATGGATTAAAAATTAACAATCATCACATTCAAGGATCAAAACAACTTGCAGAACAAGAGGAATGAAATAACTAGGAAATGCAGACATTTAGATAAGCATTTACTTTGCTACTTAAATACTAATATAAAAAAGAAAACAAATACAACGAAAAACGAAATGCCGTCACAAACACAATATACCATGCCTAACAAAAGCCAACAAAATATCACCCAACCATAAAAAACACACACAAAATCCAACATAAATCAACACAACCACGCACTTATAAAACGCAACAAAACACACAAACCCTCTTCACAACACCCACAACATCAACAAAATAATACACATCCACACATAACACAAATAAAATACCCCCAATATATTCTACAAAAAGCAAAAACACACAAACACTAAATCTAAAATAGCGGAAAAGCACACAAAACACATGTATCAAACACTAAGCAAAGTTAAAAAAAAAACTAAATTTAAATAATACAACCTACTAAAATATATTAAAATACTAAGTAAAGTTTAATAATGCAACACACTAAAATACATATACAGTTTAAACAAACACACTCACACACACACAAGTACAAACACAATTAGGCTCGCAATTCGATTAACACAAATACACACACAAACACAAGCACGCAGACGTACATTCACGAACACATAAACATAAAAGTACGGGTGGATGTGAGTGTGTGTGCTTTGGTTTGTGTATGCGTGCATTCGTGCGCAGACATAGACGCAAACGCAAATATACGCCTGGCAAGAAGAGGAAGAGAAATCAGCAACCAAGTAATACCCATTAAAACGAAAAAAAAAAATAACACCCTCATACCAACAAAAGAACAAGAGAACCGAGTTATGACAGCAGATCAACTCTGTTCCGAAGTGTGGCTATGTCAATATTGACACTAAACTCCGAAATAAGCACGAGTTAAGTGAAAAAAATGTTTATATATATATATATATATATGAAATAGTATATATATATATATATATATATATATACTAACAGAAATACCAGTCGTTGACTGGGTTTCGAAGAAGCTGCCAAAATTGTAATATGTTTTTGAAAGATATTGATTAGAGAGTATTGAATATATTATATAATAATAAATCGCTGTTAGCATTCATATAGGGATGTAACTATGTCCATTCAGATGATGCTGTAGAAAGGACTGCTAGTTTTCATGTACAATAAGAGTTGCTTCCTCCTGGCAAATATCATTATGGTTGAATATAAACTTCTGGTCTATGGTCTGTATATTTTGGTCTATAAATGAAGCAATCATTACATATTTAACTAAATAAAAGACTGCGGAAAACTATAAACATATGCATATTACAATATTTATTATAACATCTATAATAAAAATATGCCATTATGGTAACGTTCATTTACAGTATAATATGTCCATTGCCTGGTTGTTGTATTTGGTCAAGTATTAATGCATTCTCTCCTCTCGCTCTCTCTCTCTCTCTCTCTCTCTCTCTCTCTCGCTCTCTCTTTCTCTATCTATCTATCTATATATATATATATATATATATATATATATTTACATATATATATATGTGTGTGTGTGAGTGTGTGTATGTATGTATATGTGTGTGTGTGTAATGTTTAATTTTATCAATCTGTTCTAACACGTTAAAAGGCAGTTGATTTTTAGTAAAACATTTTAATGGAATTTATTCATAGAATGTCGAATGAACAATTTGAGAAATCACGTCTCTTGAGACATTTTTACATTTCAAAATACTAAGTGTTCTCTAAATATTCCATTTTTCACCTGAAGGCGTATTTAAATGTAACTTTTAAAATGACCAAATCAACCTCCTCCTCTTCTTCTAATCTAATTACCTAATCTATTACATAATCCATTAACTAATCCATTAACTAATATACTGATTTGCTATGTTCGAGGTGGGGGTATATGAAACCCTGTTTTTTCTCCTCTAAGTAAAATAATAGGCTGAGAAAGGAAAATAATAAGATTGTATACCGCCAATTTTCCAAGTCAGAGTGCTTTACCATCCTTGAAAAACAATATGGTTCTTCAATACAGATTCATGTCACAAATAGAAAACATGTAATTATTTATCCAGACAATAGGGTTCATATCATGATTTCATCAGAACAAGGATAAAAGACAATCTTGCGCCAGATTTTCAAATGAGGAGATCCAGCCAATTTCTAATACTAACATTCGAATGCCTAACTTATGCCTACATTAGTTTCTGTGATTGAATCTAAGCAATTAAATCATCATCATCATTCATGTACATTGTTCTTCCAGAACGTGGGTGATCATGTCTCAACACAACTTCCTGTCGCTCTAAACAATGTTTGACATTTTAATATCCCTCCTTGTTCCGGATCATTCATCCATTCACACAAATTCATTAGATAAATTTCTTGCTGTGTGTCTCTCTCCCCCTTCTGCTCTTAATATGCCCTGAATGCATAACATTTTCCAAGCCATCGTTCTTCATAATATGTCACAGAAATTTCAACTGTAAAATTTCTGATTTAAATATGAGTTTCATAAGATACAATTAAATACAAAGTAAAAAAGGGACCTATTCGATATTAAGTAAACTTCGTATGACGCAGAATGAAATGAACGGTGTAAAGGGATTATCCCTGGTAATATATGTACCCCTGTTAGTAATAATAAGACTGCTAAAATTCCATAAGAACGTTTTAAAAGTTCTTACTTAAGGAAGAAATAAAAGAAAAGGACATTTGTCATTTACTGACTTGACACACTCAGCAGTGGGTCCTATACAGTATATGACTGCACTGATCACAACATTCAGGGCATTCTTATCCAACAAAGAAGCGGTACTATAGCGTCAAAATCGTTGTCACCAAGCGGGTCACTGTTCGAGGTTTGAAGAATATAAAAATCTTGCGGCGGTTTAAAAGTCATTGTTTTCGTTTAGTTTGACTTGGTTGCCTTTTTTTTTCTACTTTTATTGCCACGATGTAACGAACAAATTCAATAACGAAATTTGAAGCAATTTAACACTGACCACTGTTTGCAAGCCAAGAAATTACAAAGGGACTGTTTGCTAAAATGGACAAATATATAAATATATGTAATAAGATTTTATTGCGTCAATGTTCCACATATGAAATTGAAGAATAACCACATCACTTTATAATAAAGATGCAAAATTCTTTTTTTTTTTACTTTGTATCGAACACTGAGTTGGAAATCATACGCCTTCTTCAGTAACGATAAATATATTTCAATCTCAATCTACAAGGTGAGTGACCATGCTACGCCTATATTTTTAAAATGATAAAAGTTGAATTTTCGAAATATGAAACAGACGTCAAAAAATTGCATAGAGTTTTCCATAATAAAAGAACACTGCAGTGAGCTCCTTAAATTCCTATTATCGATTCAATTATCGGACACAAAAGATTACGTGATGTGGCTATTTCATTTTTTAATCGACAGAATCGATAGAAAATTTCTGTTCATTTTTCCACCAATTATATTGCCTGCGCATAGAATTTTTTGCTTCTCTAAAAATTTATGAGCATAGAAAAAGCAATGCAACCTATAGCGAATGAAAATTAGATATTAAAGATAAATAATACCTCAAGGATATTAATGGTTTCAATAAGTATTCCCTGAAAAGCATATTGTACTCATTCTAACATAAAGCTACTTCTACAAGGGCCAGTCAAAAATCAATGCCTGTTCTTCTTTAATTAAAATAGGTTTAATAATAAAAGCACACAACGCATAATATGAACATAAATCCATCAGGATTCCAAATTTATTTCTCAAAATAGTCTTTTTCTGTCTGTGATAACAGAGTCGGTGACAACGTTATAACTGCTCAGGCTTGATTAACTTTAAAAAGGACACAAAACATTAATAAACACTGTTTTCCTTTTGGCTTACGGTTATATCACTTCGAAACACCAGTTACCGTAAGATCACAGAAGTTAAGCAACGTCGAGCCTCATCAATACCTAGATGGGTAACCGCTTGCGAATACCAGGTGCTGCAATCTTGGATATGCGGATGATGTAATGGATAACGAACAGGAATTGGAGAGCCGAGTTCCAATTCCAGTCGAGTTCGTTATATCCACTTAAGTGCATTTAGCCATTGGGAAAGGCATGAATCCACCTCTTCTCCTCCCAACTATGCGTTAATTAGTAAGACTTGCATTATTAACAGCATTATTATCTCCAAATGATTCAATCTAAAAAAGAGTATGGCTTTAATCTTCAAGAGGTTGATAAAACATAAAAAACAGATCAATTGAATCAAGCATTCTTTCCCCTCCTGTCTTCAATATGTCCTGTGAATATCAAATTCTCTAATTCCTCTTTCCTCTTTGTGTCCCGAAATACGACGTTCCTATAACTGAGGAGGCACGGTGGAGTAACGGATTCAGGAATCGGTGAACCGAGTTCGAATTCAAGTCGAATCCATAACATTCACTTACGTGTTAATACCCTTTGGAAAGGTATGGGTAAATAGTAGTACAGACTGGCTTCTATAGACTTGTGTGCTAACTGGTCTAGGAAAAAGACAAAAATTCAAAACCTGATCTTCCAGGTTGGGGGTTATGCAGTAGGCTGACAACCTTATCCCTTAAAAACTAGCTTGATACAAAACCGCAACGATATCTTGCGGCCCTATATTCCTCAAGGAATTTAAAGGCATATATATATATATATACATATATATATATATATATATATATATATATATATATATATAATTCCTCGAGTCTAGAAGAAACCTCAAAAGAACGCAGAAAAGCATTGGACGGCCGTTTCGTCCTATATGTGGGACTCATCAGCAGTGCGCATCCACTACCGAGAATTGAAACGCGGGTAGTTACGTTATGAGCCAAACGTCATACCAACTATTTCAACGGGCCTCGATAACGAATCGGTAGCGAATCAAACTCGATATAGCGCCGCTCGATCACATATTCCGTGGTGAAACTCATCCAAGTTTCTCTTTTACCCATAGGAATGTGCCTCCCAAGAGCCACGACTACTGCTGATGAGTCCAAAATATAGGACGAAATGGCCGTCCAGTACTTTCTGCATCCTGTTGAGGTTTCTTCTAGACTCCATAAATTACTTAATTATAATTATCTCAAATCCTTCAAATTTCTATCACTCATATATATATATATATATATATATATATATATAAACGTACTTCAAAACGAACTAAAAATAAAAAATGACGAAATAGGACTTCTGTATTTATAATCTTATTTTGAAGTGAGTCATTTACAAGAAGTAGCAATTTTTATATACTTCTTTCAATGAAAAATTCGTTCTGTAACGACTATAACGTGTCTATATATTAATAATCTGTAGCTATATGGTGAGTGATATTTAATAATAATTGATAGATGACCTTTTTCCAGTGTACACCTGTCTGCTAGAGTGTTTACCTAATCCTTGTTGGCGTGATCAGTAGTTGAACGAGGTCCGTACACTCACACCATCGGTCCGGATGGATTATGACTTTTATTCATTAGGTTGGTGTGAACAATGTTGAAATTGTCTCCTCAAGCCGATATTATCAAGAAGAGACACTCTGAAAAATCAACACCGGCAAGATTTGAACTCAGGACTATGACGACGTTATTGGTATTTACTGAAATTAATTTCGATTTAAACAAGGGAAAATATAGAGCAGGAAAATTGACATGTGGAAAAGGCCCGCCTTTTATATACCGTGTCATTTCAGGACTTGACCTACAACTCCTGGCATTTGATATTCTAAGACATAGAGCTGTATCACGTTGAAAGAACGGTTCTGGTCCGATCACAGAAGTTAACCAGCGTTGAGCCTGATCCATAATCAGATAGATTGACCACTGCCGAGTACCAAGTGATGTAAACTACACGACAGGCCGAGCAAGGCGGTAATGTGCACAATCTCGCTACTTATACTAACAAATGGCCTCGATATGGGGTGGCGCTTCAGTACTGACGAATAGCAAGATCTACCTGGATTTTAGCGAATGCTCTAAGTAAATTTTGACCATTTATTATCTATCTTTGTCTATCATTCATTCTCTCAAAATTAAAATTAAAAATATTGGCTTTTTACCCGATCATTATTCTCTTTAGAAATTGCGTAAATATCAACAAATTAGAGTAACTATAGAATTAAGTGTTTCAAAAACTTTTCAAAACCATTTTTTATCAAATTTTCTAATGGCTGTATATTTTAATTATTAGTGTTGACTGTTTTATCTTTCATATTATTAATGCTTTTTATCCTAATGTTCAAGTCTTTTTATGTTCTCCGATGAGTAAATAAACAAAATAGATTGAAAACAAAGAACTGACAGTATATCACGCGTCTCTGGAAACTTGTCTGGCATAGAGGATGATTTACCGAATTGGTCACGTTCACCCATTATCTAGTCATATAAATATATCTTCTTTCCTTCGATTTTTTCCAATAATCTACTTAATTAATGGTCGAAGAATATAAAACTACCTGATCTTTACAAAACAAGAATAGAATAATAGAATGAAATAGTCAAAATTAAGAATGAAAATTTTTCTCCGAATAAATTCAAAATTCTTCAGACAATTCCATCTATTAGTGTTAAGTAATACGAATTATAACTTTATATGGTATGGAATCGAACGAAAAGGAATAGTTACGGTTTGCGAGTAATGTTCCGGAAAACTTTCGAATTTCTACAAGTAATCTTAAATACTGAAGACCAAAGATTCAAGAGAGGTGAATTTTAGTTTATTTTTATTAAAAATCTGTATTCTTTTATGAAAAGTTTAAATGAAAATCTGAAATCTCTTCTGAAAATTCTCGTTCAAATAAAAGATCTACCAAGAATAGAGTCAATAAAATATTTTACAGAAACGGCTGTTGGAATATATGCTTTGCCCTGAAAATAATCGATAAAATAAATAATAGTCCCGCGAAAACTTTTTTAAAAATCCGTACTTTTTCTGAACATTCTAAATAAAGTATTTCTTATTCTTATGAAAATACTTGGGAAATAAGAAAATATATGAGGATCCAATTCTGTATCAACTGTTGTCTGTTATAAAAGTATACTAAGTGACTAGTTTTAGCTTTACAAACTTTCAGAATTGGTGACACTTTTTATACATATATAATTCAAAACGTATATTTTTAAAAAATCAGTTAAGAATTTACTTGAAAATTTAAAAATGCGTAATTAATTACTCATCATATAAAATCCAGTTTGGAATCTGACACAAGTAAAACCATATTATCGATGAGAAAATCATTCTTTAATACTGCTGGTATATAATTCTATAAAACACTAGTGTCGGGTTACGACCTCATATTCCAGAAGAGTTTGCTGGTAAAAAAAAAAAATAACAAGAAAGCATGTTGTAATCTAGGAAGGGTTACTAAATGAGGAATAACCAAAACAGGGGTTGGAAATGAAATGGTAATCTTTATAAGATCAACAAAAAATACTCGCCAACAGCGTGAAGTAGGTAAACCACTGCACGTGGTGGACTACTTAGACAGCATATTACGATATTTACCTGTCTCCCACGAGGTAGGATTTGGAACAAGGCCAAATTCCATGTTTGGGGGGAGGGGCAACAATGGCCCGTAAACACCGCATACGCGGGATCGGGTATCTGTCTAACATCTGTCCTCCGGGTTCTTTTCCGCTTGAAGGCAGAGAGTTCGATACGGCTAGAGCTTCCCACGCTGACAGCTCACGCTGCTGGCGTAGACAGCATATTGCCCCCACAATAGAGCCTAACGTATTTATGAGGATTGGGATATACACATTAGTTTTCATAGGTACAGTATATAACAAAGCATAAGACCAAAGATTTCTACACAAGAAAAGGGTGAGGAGTGCTCCTTACCAACGCTATTTGATCAAGAGAGCAGATCATCAACCTCAGGCTATCATCGATCAAGGAATCACTCCAACAACGTTGGAGTGAGTTGTTACATGCAACCAGAGAGAAATAATTACGGACACTCAAAGCCAGACTCTTCGGAGAGTACTCTTTCATATTATTGCATAATCTGTCGTAGGAGGAGATAGTGGTAATATAAGTATAATTACGCTAAAGTATCTTTTGACCGGACATATCCGACCGATACAGTGAGGTGATTCTAAAAAATCTAAAAGTTCTATCAGGATTCATTATTAACGGTCACAATGTTAGCATAAGATATGCAGATGACACAGTGATGACAGCAGAAACAGAAATGAAACTACGAAAACTCCTAAAGAGGCTAGTGAAGAAAAGCGAGAAGAAATTACAAAACATTATTAGACTTTTTTATTTAAATATTATATTATTCATTGATCTATAAATATCTATATATTATTATAATATTATCTATATATATAAATGTCTATGTATTTGTTATACCGGAACATACCTATTCTATTGTTAATAGACTCTCCCACAGATAAGTAGTAGTAGCAGCAGTCGCCAGTGGGCTCAGAATGAGTTGGTGAGTCAGTCGATGTCAGACCTTAAAGTATCAACCACCACAACTACATTGCTGCCTCATTAACTATTATTTCAAGTTTCTAACGTTTTGTACGTCGAACCTCTTTTAGGACCGACTTAGTGAAATATAAGCCTCCACTGTGAAACTACTCTACAACAATATTAGAACAATGTTTGATAATAGAATGACAAAATGCAATTTATGAGACTAGCTTGTTAACTGTCACGCTTGGGCAGCCATCTTTCTTATTCTATATGTTTCCTTAATTATATCATATTTTACACATGAAGATTTGTGCTGTTTAATTTTCATCAAATTTTTCTTTCATTTTATTGTTGTTGCTTTGTGACGCAAGCAAAAAAAAACGTCATGAAAGTAAAACGCATTACAGTTAATTAACGTACACGGACGTCCCATTTTTAACGCTCTTTTCTTTTTCACATATTTTTGAGTGGGGTCAAAATTAACAAAGTACTCTAGGGGTTATGAAAGCATTTGATAAAATATTACAAACATAAGAATCGATAATATATCCAGAAGCGTTATGGCCTGAAACCCACCGATAGATTTTAATGAACGCTTACACCTTGTTTAAATTAAATACTATATTATGTACTGATTTATGAGATAGTCCGTATATAAATGCTTATATATTAGAACAATGTTGTGTAGTTGAATGACAAAATGAAAAGCATTCTATGTAATGCATTTCGGCCTATAAAAGAACATTTGATTTTTATAAGTACATCACTTTCATGAAATCGTTTAAAGGATGAAACGGGTTGAATAGAATTTGTTTTGCCATTTCGTCATTTAATTATCCAACATTGATTTATTTAAATTTTTTTTTTTTTTTTTTTTTTGCTCGGTTCAATGGCAATAAGAGAAAATGCGTGGATGTTAGAAAAAGGAACAACCCAACATGCAAATTACAAATTGGTGACATCAAAACAGAACATGTACAACAACTTAAATATCTGGGTTTTAACACGGGACAAAAAGTGCGACACCGAAATTCGATGACGCATTGGGATAGCAAAAGGTGCCTTCCAAACGCGATGCAAATTATTAAGAAAGAGAAATATGTCGTTAGTAACGATGAAAACATGACCTGAAATACTACGTAATATCAGTCCTCCTATATGTCAGGAAATACTGGACAATCTTCTTACGGATGAATAAGAGATTTGAAACAGCAGAAACGTGGTCCTACAGAAGGATGCTGGGAATACTATGGACAAAAAAGGTGGGCTAAAATGGAAACAAAATGGACGCTTATATTTAAAATCAGGAAGAGATAGTTTAAATTTCTAGGGTACATAATGAGGAAATAGGATTGAAGATTGAAGGCAAGAAGGGCAGGGGAAAACGGCGGATAACCTACCTAACGAGTGTGAATAAATGGATGGCGGAATAGGTTTTACGAGATATAACAAAAAGACAACGTTTATTAAGAGCTACAAAAGACTGGAAATTTTGAAGAACCATGATCGCCAACATCATGAAGAAGAAACTATTGTATCATCACATATTATTAATAGTTTTATTTAATGTCAGGTTGCTGAATAAATTTGAAAAAAAGATTAATGATAATACTGATTAGAGTAAAGATAATGCTGAACCTATTTAGCAACAATAGGATTCGTTTGCATTTAAAATACTGAAGTCGTTCATATCCACGTGAATAAGGTTTAAGCTAAGAATGGTTTCATTTTTCTTTGAGTTTCAGAGAGAACATCTCATTTAAGTAAATATTCCACATGACATCGGCCGTCATTCTGTCATGACTGCGGAGAAGGTGGAACCTGAAACCTTGAACTTTTGACTGCAGAATCTGAAATCTGAAACGTTCGATCCTGTGCCTCGACTTGTGACCTACGCCCAAATTCTGAAACGTTTTATTTTTTTACGACGTATTGAAAGATTAAATCCCAGAGAGGGAAATAAGGAAGTGAACAAAAAATGTTGTTCTTTTTTTTCTATTCTATTCCCTTTCAAAAGATTGCATTCATCTTCTGGTCGACTTTCTTTAACTTTTACTTAAAGACCCTCGGTTCAAAGACAAAGTTACTAAATAGCAGCATTGTAAAAGGAATAATAGACATTCTGAATGGAAACCAAAAATCAGTTTAGAACTGTGCTAATGGCATCATTACCACACACACACGCGCTCATACACACGCACACATACATAAATGCATACATTCATATATATATATATATATATATATATATATATATATATATATATGTGTGTGTGTGTGTGTGTGTATATATATATATATATATATATATATATATATATATATATATATATGTATGTATATGAGGTTCATCAATATTTACATAGACTTAAAAATTGTTATTCGCTAAATTTTGATCTGAAATTTTAACTGTATAATGTTCTATCGATTATATTAATAGAGACACATTGACAAAGAAGAATATGTTAAAAACTCAATGTCTTTCTTCGTTGAGCTGCATACTTAATACTTAATGATGTGCATATATATATATATATATATATATATATATATATATATATATATATATATATATATATATATAAAGGGTACGATACATAAATTGTCTTCTATATTACGCGTTGTTTGCTTCTGATTTTGTCGACTGCAGATTATAGTAGGGTTAGTTCGGTAACGTCTGTCCGAAAAAGGATACCATGACGCAATTCCCTCCGCCGGAAATTTTAGAAACGGCATGCTGTACTGCTAGGCATTCGCGCCGAAATTCCAATACGAACCTATCCGAATGTTTGTGTGTCAATCTGAGGAGATTGTGGAGGATTCTAAAAGAGTTGGGTGAGACGAATATGTTGATTACGAAGGTACAGAAGCTCGGAAAACTCACTCGAATCATTCTGATAGGAAAAGAATACCCGGATTTGTTGGTGAGGGCCTCCGACTCAATGGAGGCCTACATCAAGTGCTTCCCTGCGTCAAGGTGGTGACTGCTGAAAGATCATATATCTGGCAACAAGACTCTGCACCATGCCGCACAAGCAGGAGAACCCAGTGGCGATTTTACTGAATAAATTTACTCTTTCGTATTTCAATAAGTTATTGGTAAATCTATCTGTTAAAGTGAGATGTCAGTGTTATTTTCATTTGTGTAATTTAGACAAGAATTTATCCATCGAACCATATATATATATATATATATATATATATATATATATATATTATATATATTGTATCAAAGATACTTTTACAAACTTTGTTTCTGACGTGATTATTACCCCTTCGCAATTCACCCGTGCATTTGATATATGCAGCAGAGTGTGTTGAGACGAATTGAAACTCGTCTTCATTGTGCGATTTCCTTTGCTTGACGGTAACAAACAAAGAGACGTTATTCGTTTAAGATCCGTGTTCCAAATAACTCCTTCAGATGCTTCCCCGCTCAATGTTTCGTACTTGAGAAGCTATTGGGTTGTTCGGGAAGCCCATACCAATTTTTAGTCGTTCATGTTCCAATAACACATCAGATTTACGACAAATATAATATGCTTACATTTCTGATTAGAGAATATTTCAAACTATCTCTTTAGTAAGAAAGTTTAAATTACTTAATTCGTATCAATTTTTCATCCTTATTGAAATGGAAGATTATGAGGTGCATTTTAGACACTTGATGTTATTTGTTACAATATAGGCAAAAATTATTAGAAAACAATAAAAAAAGATATATGCTGTGTAATGTGAAAGTGCTTTAGTTGGCAGAACTATACGGAAGTGGTTCACTAAATTTAGAGTTGGTGATTTTATTGATGAAGAACGTTCAGCTAGAACTCCCACTGCATATGACAACCAAATCAAGAGAATGATCGAGAATAACCTGCATTAAACAACGCGGGAATTGGCGAAAACATTATGTTAATCAAAATACATCGTCCATGAGTACTTATGTTACTCAAATTGATACAAATCTGATATATATATATATATATATATATATATATATATATATATATATATATATATACCATATGATCTGAATGAAAAGAATCTTTTGGATCGCATTTCATCTGTAATTTTCTGTATAAATGCAATGAAAATGCGCTCTTCTTGAAGTAGATTATGACAAGTGATGAGAAATAGATCGTTTACAACAAGGTTCAGTGAAAGAAATCCTGGGTAATCCACACGAGTCAACTTTAGGTCTTTATCCTAAGAAAGTCATGCTGTGCATCTGGTTGGATTGGAAAATAATCCTGCATATGATCTTCTGCCAAGTACCCAGTTAGTTGAGTCTGAAATGTACTGCACGCAACTGGACGAATTAAAGGCAGCAAATCAAGAAAAACGCCTAGAATTGGCGAACAGGAAAGGGGTTGTTTTCCATCAAGATAATGCCAGACCTTACATTTTTTGGTGACCCAAGAAAAATAGTTGCAGCTTGCCTGGGATTTGTTACCCCACGCGCAATATTCACCAGACATTGTCCTTCTGATTTCTGTTTATTCATGCTCTTGCAAAATAACCTCAATGGTAAAAATTTTAATTCTTTGGATAACATAAAACACCACCTTAATATGTTCTTTGCCAAGAAACCACCAAAATTCTGGGAAGATGGAATCTTTAAGTTGAAGGAAAAATGGAGAAAGGTTGTGAAACAAAATGGTTCATATTTAGTTAAATAAATTTTTCAGGGCAGACTTTTGATTTGTATTCTCTGAAAAATCGGCATGAACTTTCCGGACAACACAATATTTTTAGACCTCGCTAGGATCTGTTACTAAGGTCATCAGCCTGTCTGACTTAATTGTTATTATAGTCAGTGGCTACTATGACAGATTGAAAGAGAGAGGTAAATGAATTGTACTATATTACAGGGAGATGAAAAGAGAGGTGGTTCGCTAAGTGTAAAGTTTGTGTGATTAGATGTTTGGGCTTTGCATGGATATAACAGTATTTAACATTAACTTCTGAAATTTGATTAGATTTTCCGAAGCTAAGAACTATCCAAATGTGCAGGCTAAGAAGTTTGAAATAATTCGTCTGAAATAGAAATGATTTTTCCATTTCGAATTGGAATTTGAATTAAGCAATTATTTTCCAGTTGTCCGATATTATCATTTTGCTTTAATATAATCAACTAGAATCACACTGTTATTAAATAGGTTCAGTATTTTTAAATAGAAGTATTATTTATTAAGTAAATCAATCTTTCGTACAAGAAAATTCGTGTAACCCGGTCTCCGGTAGCTTAGCCTTTGGTTTTTTAATCCAGTTAAAACTTGATCGAGAGACAATATAAAAAAGAAGCGTAGGCTTTTAAAAGTTGGAAAAGTGTATTTATAAATTCATGGTTGCATATCGTTTATGTTCGTTTGTGTACATGAAGTTTGAAAAGTCTTGAAACTTTTTATAAACTAATCTGGATACTGACACAGAACAAAATACTAGAGAGGATAAGAGCCACCCTGCACATATTACAGATTAACTAAATTAAATATTCAGATGTGAGAACCTGTTATGCTAAAATTTATACTGGTAACGAATGATAACTATAACATGGCTGATACAGCGGCCAGGTGTTAACTTTGAAGTCGTCTCTTAATTTTTATAATGAAATTTGGTTCGCGATAGCCTGACCAAACGAATCGTCTTAACAAAGAACTCGATAAATATAATTTGGTATCATAAAAATTAGGTTGTGACTCCGCGATAACGTCTGTCTTGTTGATACTATCTCTTCTCAATATTAACGGCAAAAAAAAGGTGAAATGTTTCCTTACGTCTGGCCTTGAGAGAAAAAAAATATTTTTTTGCAATTTCTAAAAAAGAAAAACGCTTCAAGAAGAGAATTAATTTGTTTTGATTCTGATAAAAGCCAGAGGTGTAAATCCATTCAAAATGAAAATCAACATAAACAAGCAAATATTAAAAAGTGAAAAACAATCCTCTAACGTTGCTCCGTTGCGCAGGATGACTCCGCAGCTGAGCACCCATTGATCTGCTCATTCCATATACCCACATTGAAAGTCGGATAGTATTCATTCGTGTTTTGGGTTTGCAGATCTTACGGTGGCCATCTTTTCCTAGGTTAAACCCCTGCCGATGTCTTCTAAGCTGAAGGCTTGTCATGTACCTGTGGCTGTTGATTTAATCGGGAGTATCCGCCATGGTGGTCGTTGACATGACTCTAGGAAGCCCCCTGCCCAGCGTAGCGGTATCCTCAACACACTGAATGTGCACATAACTGTATAGATATGTTTTATATATACTACTTTTATATATATTTTTATTGTATACATAACTGCACACACACACACTGATATATATATATATATATATATATATATATATATATATATATATATTTAGATATTTTCATATATTTGTATAATTTTAATATTTTTAATATATTTGAAAATTTTCCTTCCGCCTATTTTCTTCTGTTCTAAGGTTTACATTTTTTAATCAATATATATATATATATATATATATATATATATATATATATATATTGATTAAAAAGTGCAAACCTTAGTCACAATACGGAGTCACAATATATATGATTAAAAAATGCAAACCTTCGTCACAATACGGAGTCACAATATATATATATATATATATATATATCAGGAGATAGATAGATAGATAGATAGATATGGTGGACTCTTCCGTCGTATTCGACGTATGAGGGGCAAGCAGCCCAGACACTAGCACATATGATTTAATTTTAGTGGTGAAGGCTTCGTGCGGGACCATCCACACTTTTTGAAGGGCCGAATACAGAGACCTGGTGCAGTAGGTGCCACAAGGTTCCCAAACGACACTCCACAGGTTTTGAATTTAGAGTTGTCCATCTCCTAGACCAGTTGCCATCCAAGTCTATAGAACCCAATTTGTCCTGCTATTTACCCATAGCTGGAGGGAGAAGAAGAGGATTCACACCTTTCCCAAGGATATTAGCACGTAAGTGAATGTAATGGATTCGACTGAAATTCGAACTCGGCTATATTTGTGTGTGTCTATGTGCGTGTCTTGTGTTTTGTCTCGACTATCTATATATGCTAGTTAGCTGTGCACTATGAGTAGTAAGGTCTATTGCATTATCCTGACGTTTAGTGGATGGGTTGTAACGCTTATGTTTCAAAGTAGTGGGATTTGTGTATCCAAATGCGGTAATTAGTAGCTATTTTATAATGTTGTTTAACTTTTTACTCATTACTTATTATTGATTACCTTAATTATTTGTTGTTGATTATTATTGTTGTTGTTGTTGTTAATATTATTGTTATTATTACTTATGCTCATCCGTAATTTGTTAATTTGTTTATTTATTTGTATAAGTTCTTCTTTATTTATTCATTCGATTTATTTTATTTTCAGGGGCTTGGTTAGTATATTTGTTTCGTTGAAAGTATATGCTTTATTTAAGTTATGTTAGTTGACTTGAGTTATATCTCGTCATATATTTACATTTGTCCTGGTAGTAGATAGTACTCTGGTACAATACTTTTCTTAAGTAACGTAGTAAAAATTTTCATGTCCTGAAACAGACTGTCACCGGTCGGTGCTAAACTATGCTCTATCTCTTTTATTGGGCTGTGTAACCCATAAACAGAGCATATTTAAAACTTTATTTTATCATATATATATATATATATATATATATATATATATATATATATATATATATATATATATATAGTTTTAAGGTGTGCTATATTTATGGGATAAAGTGCTCAATGTCAGAGATAGAGCGTGTAAATATAAAAGTGCATTGAAGTCAACACTCAGAGGCGACTAGCATGAAACAATGTCTTCAATGTTTATATTTATATTATATATATATATATATATATATATATATATATATATGAGGGTTTTCATCACTATTTAAGCAAGTGCAAACTGAATCGATAGGCTTTCATGAATTTTGGACCCTTTCATTTTCTTGCTTCTAGCAAGGAAAATCTAATTACTTTTGTGGTCTTGAAGACTGTTTCGCTCGAATTCACAGAAAGCAAACTCGAAACTGATGCCAATAAATTCACTTTCCCTAAAAATATCGAATCAATATCAGCTATCAAGCACGGAATATTCTAATAAAGCATTCTGAATTTTACATTTATCTCGTTTTTATTTACCATAACAAAATAATGTATGCCACAAAAAAAACATCGTTTCATATCGGATAACGAAAGTCACTTGAATGAAAATGTCCATGCATTTTTTAATTTAATGTTTAATATTATTTCATGACGGTAAATAATTTCCGTAAATTTAATCAAGTATATTAAAAATTGCGGCGTACAAGTCGAGTTTTCAAGCCTAAAAATGTTTCCAAAAATAAGTGTCGACTTATATGGCGAGTATAAAAGGCAAACCTTTACCACCGAGTTGTAAACAAGTAAGATCGCACTAACAATTTCTGTACTCCACTAAACCGTAACTCCAGTAGACTGCCACAAATATATCCCACTAAAACTTGCATTTGGTCAACTTATTTGGCATATCAACACAGAAATTAATATAAAATAATCAACTGATGTTGACTTTAATGTGTCGATTAGTAGACCTGCCTAATTTTAAATGTTAGCCAATTTACAATATACGGTACCAACCGGTGTGTATTGTAGCTTCTACACAACACATATAGAAAGATATTACTGTTACTGTTTCAATATAAAGTTAAGTTGTATGACCTTATCTAGCTTTGACACAGGTTATCGTATACTTCCTTTTACCAGTAGGCCTGAGTTTTGTGCCACTGCTAGTCTATAGTATTTTTAAGGTCGACCTATACGATAGGTATATGCTTGACTCAGAATTTTCAGCTAAAAATCTTGACGTCGAATTGTACACTAGGTCGACTTGTACACCCCAATTTACGGTAGTTTAAATGTTTGTTTTTTTCGACCTACAGAACACAATCATGTTAGTCACGTTATTTTGATTTGATAAGCAAATGAGCATTTTGATATGCCTAATATCATTGAGATGCCACGTTGATTTTCAAGACAAAGTCAGCGTAGAAATCAACACAGTTTTCTGCTTTGGCAACCGAAGTAAAAGTTCGGAAAGTTTATGAATTGTTGGAAGGTGTCCATGAAACTAATTAAGAGATTTCTCAGAACGGACTTGCGATTTTAAGGATTGTCTTTCACGATGGTCAAGGATTGGTTGAGATTCTTCACCAATGAAATGATGTGGGCGGAGTCCAAACTACTTGCCTCACTTTGGAACTGACAATGGTTGATTGACTCTGACCAGTGAAATATCAGAAAATAAATTCTGTACCGTGACAGAATTCCGTGAAACAAGTTTTCAATTTGAAGATAACCCTAGGAGAAAAAGACAAATTCTGACTTTTCTACCTTTCTTTCCCCTCCACACTCCCTTCGACCTGAAAATGCTCAATATTGGAGATAGAGCCTGTATCAATATAAGAAGTGTAGACACATCATGTGGCAACAGCTTTCATGTTTGTACTCAGTCTTCAGACCTGAGAAAGGAGTTGTAAGTTGGAAAACAATTAATCACTCACAAGTCCGTTATTGAACATTATCAAAATTGGAAAGTGAAGACTGATCAGCTCCTGTAGAAGAACTCCATTTTCAACCAGATTTGCACCTTGTAAAGGTAGAGCAGATTTTGCTTGTTTTTGTTTAGTGGCATATCAATCTCTATGGGTTACTTAATTTCAAATTTTAAATATTATGAACACAATTTCATGGTTTCAACTAGTTACATTTTGAAAGCAATTGTATGCCTTCAACTACAGAAAAAATATATTCTTCATTTTTTTTTCTGTAAAATGTATTGTTCGTAATTTTGCTATTAATATGTATTGTTAGTCTTTTTATATAAATATATATAGCTGGTATCTTACTATAAGAATTTATTTTTATATTTGCATATTGTTTTTTTGGGGTTTCACTATTTGCAGATATCTAGGACCTTAACAGGTGCTACCACCTCAGGTCAGGATGGACCTGGGAACAACAGCGATTAAACGTTGGTTCCACGTTCCACAAAACCTCCAATTTCTCGATCAGAGTCCTTACTGCCGAATGTAGTTTATCTGCATACCCAGGACTATAAAGCATATTAGGAGGAGTCAGATACTTACTGGAGCTGTAGAGGATACCGGTCATTTTTTCAGCTTCTTAAGCATCTCATATATATGCTGATATACAGATCGTATATGCGAGTTTCACTTTCGGTCTGGCATGAGATTAAGTCTAAGTAGGCGTTCAAGTCCAAAGAGCATCCTTTAGAAAACTTCCTTTCATTGGTACAGAATTCAGAGTTGGCTCAGTGATGATAGAACGATTCAAGTGTGGTTTCAAGATATTGAATGTAACCAGCCAGTTATTCACCCATTGATATGTTAAAGCGAGATCAGAGGAGGGATCAGCTACTAGCATTATTATGGAACTTCTATTTATTTCAAACTAGCAGCAACACCCAGATGGTCGATCAAAAAAATGCGTTCAATTAGAATGGAGCAAAAACAGGATCATGTTTAGATGTAACTGAGTCTATCTTCTTCAATTAATTTAAAGCACTTTTATTAAAAAATATTTTGAATTAATGCAGTTACTGATATAACAGAAGTCGTCTGTATTTATTCAATCGAAGTTAACCGAGAACATGAAGGAGTAAAACAGGCAACATGAAAACTCATTTCAGACAACAATTATTTTGGAGTTTTTGAAATTCCCTTTGTCAGCGTGCTACTAGGAATGTAAAAGAGGATACATTTATAAAGCAATTTTTAGGTTTAATGAAAATTGGTTGAAAGATCAACGAAAAATAAGAAACCAGTAAAAATCGCCATTTTTCGCTATTTGCGCGGGTTTTCACTATATGGGTTGACTCACTTACCAAGTTAAATGACTGTTAAACAATCAACTTATTGTTGGCTACAATTGAGTGAAGTTTGTATTAGATTGCTTGAAAATTGAGGGCGTTTTTATTTCAAAATTTGTGTTGAAATCGATTTTTTGTTTTTCGCGGTTTTTCGCGGTTTTTCGCAGTGCTGTAGAAACAAAAATGGGATAACATTGTGCACGTCATGATGTAAGTAACCTACATACCGAGTTTGAACGAGATCGGGGGAAAAAAGGTTGAATTTATCGATTTATGATCGGCTTTATCAATTATTGGTCAAGTTTGATCAAATCGGTTACATGGATCTCGAGTGAAAATGTATCACACAGACAGACAGACATCCTCTTTTTTATATATAGATATATAGATATGTCATATAATTTTGAATACTGAGACATGCTTGAACGTGCGGAGAGTTGGATTTTGTTTGTTTTACCATATATAATCTTGGAAAAGAAATTAACCCCTGTCTTCTCAACAAACCTAGAGAATAACAGCAAGGTAGACTGGTTACTATAGCTATGATTGTTGGGCATCGATGTGTGAGACAGAAAATTTTGAATTTAAAACCGGTTGGTTGTGGGGCTAACAGCCCGACTCTTTAAAACAAGTTTTCTATAGAAACCACAGAGTGGTTAGATCGTAGCAGCAACATAGATTTTCTGTGGCCGCCGGAGCGTTTACATGTTTCCATATGTCAGCAGCGGTTAATGCCTGAACCCGTGTAAATAGCCGCAAACCATATGTTGATTTGAATAATAGGCAACTCAGTCTTTCTAGCCTTTATCAATTGTCACAAATCCTAGAATATGAACTGAATTAAGCGTACTAAACCTAATACAGGATGTGCGGTTAGTGCAGAAAGAGAAATCGGCGAGCCGGTTTCGAATTCTGGCCGAATTTATGTTCCCTTTCGTATAAATGCTATTGGGAAAGGCATGAATTCATCTTTTTCCGCCCACCAACTACGCGCTAAATGGTTCATATCTATCTATCTATCTATCTATCTATATATATATCTATCTGTCTCACTCCATTCATTATCTATTTATCTATATATTTCAATCTGTTCATACCTATCTATCTATCTGTCTGTCTATGTCGCTGTATTCATCTATTCATTAGGTATCTATCTATCTCAATTTGTTCGTATCTATCTATCTATCTATCTATCTATCTATCTATCTTACTCTGTTCATTATATATATATATATATATATATATATATATATATATATATATATATATATATAACTTTCTGCTAATATTTTTCTAACTTTCTTCATTATCTATCCCATATCTGTCTAAACCTGTTCATAGTTCTATCTCCACACACATTCATATATATATATATATATGTGTGTGTGTGTGTGTGTGTGTGTGTGTGTTCGCGCGCACGCGCGTAAGTGGTGTGTATGTGACATCAATTTCAGTCTTTTCGTACCTCGAGGTGGTAACCAGTCTAGAAGAAGGAAAATTCTGAATTCAAAAGCAGCCTGAAGAGGGATAAGATCTTTCTGTCTCCGTTACCCTGGACACAACACTGCTGCTATGCCTGCAATATATATTGGCACCAAATGAAAGATCGCACGTTTTCTTATTATAATCTATTTCAGATTATATTTATCAAATCTTATACGTAAAATATACTTAAACAACTTATTGCCGAAAAAAAAATTGAATTATATTTAATAGTGTCGTAGTATGACGACGAATATTACACAATCTTATCAAGGTAATTTATTATTATTATTATTATTATTGAGACGATGTAGACAAAACTGGAAGTGAAGGAGTAAAGAATGGTTTGGAGTGGCCCTGTCAAACACATTGTGGA
This sequence comes from Acanthosepion pharaonis, assembly GCA_903632075.3. Lineage (NCBI taxonomy): Eukaryota > Metazoa > Mollusca > Cephalopoda > Sepiida > Sepiidae > Acanthosepion > Acanthosepion pharaonis. The sequence goes on along the minus strand of CAHIKZ030005527.1, from coordinate 366,264 downwards.
AGAGAGTTAATGGGATGGACATTCATGTGAGGAGAAAACTTCAAATAGTGTCATATGCTGTGGTTATTTCACTGAGAAGCCCAAGGAAAATATGTCGTGCGTCTACGTTTTGCCAGAAGAAACGCATGAAGACGACATAAATAGGATAGGAAATTGCAAAAATTTACGTAACAAAGGATGGGAAATTGCTTCAAGCGACAGTCAGGCGGAGAAGGTTCATTCCTCTTTATCTATACTCCCACCCCGGAACATCTCTCTCTCTCTCTCTCTCTCTATATATATATATATATATATATATATATATATATATATATATATATATATATCTTTCACACACACACACTCCATTTCTCTCAGTTTCTCTCCCTATCTTTCTCTTGTCTATCTCTCCCCTTTTTCTCTCCCTCTCTCTCCTTCTTTGTCTTCCCCTTCTCTCTTTCTCTCTCTCACTCGGGAACCCTCCTTCTGCATTTTTCCTTTCTTCTCTCGCTGTGATATTTAATATACTCAACGCATGACAAAGCAAGTCGAAATAAAACAAATAGAGCGAAAAGCTTGTGTTACGCGTTCTGTCAAATGCGGAGTCACATCCTAGAAAATCTGGATTCGAAATCATAGATTCACACCTGTGCTCGGACGTCAATCCCTGCAAATGCTAGTCAATACAAAACTATTTTAATCTCATATCTCCCTTTCTTTCTCTTTCTCCTTTTATCTCACTTTCTTTTCTTTTTTTTCTTTCTTTCTTTCTTTCTTTCTTTCTATATATATATATGTGTGTGTGTATGTGTGTGTTTGCCTGTATCAAAATGTTCATATCTATTTATCTACATCTGTTCATCTCTGTTTCTATCTCTATATCTATCACAATCTGTTCATCTCTCTCTCTTTCTGTCTCTCTCTCTCTCTCTCTCTCTCTCTCTATCTATCTATCTATCTATATATATATATATATATATATGAATATGTATATATATATATATATATATATATATATCCATCTGTGTGTGTGTGTGTGTGTGTGTGTGTGTATATATATAAAAGTGTGTGTGTGTGTGTGTAAAAAAAGTAAAATAAAATTTTCTGAAACTTTATTTGAGGAATATTACCTGAATTAATGTTTAATTAATCTAATTTCAAGTAGATATTACTTACTTTTAATGTAAAATATCGCAGAAATGCATTTTTTAACACAGAGGCAGATGAAAAACTACACATTATTATGTTTCTAAATAATGAAAATTTATTAAACCATAGACATGAGTTAATGGTTTTTTTGTCGCCATCAACAAATTTTCGAATTAAATAATTAGCATAAAAAATAAATAAATTTCATAGTCTAATTAAAATTTTAAAAGCTTAACCCAATCATATGATGGAAAAACCCTTTATGAAGTCTTTAAAAAAACAAATTGTAGTTCAGTGCGACGCGTTTATGTACGAAATAGCCCTTTAGGAAAAAAATAAAAATAAATAAATAAATAAAATAAAACAAAATTCTCTAAACACTTAACGACATATTATGGTGCCAAAAGCTATCTTTTGCTGTGACTGACCAGACGATGTGCGTACATGAATGCCATCATTCGCTTTGAAATGGGCATCCCACCCTAGCTCGGCTTGACCTCTTTCCGAAGGTGACTGATATGTGGATAAAAATTAACTCTTAGGCCCCCTTATCAAAATGGTCGCTTCAACCGTTTCCATATTAATTAATTTTGCGAATGAACATGCTTATAAAGATTCGTAAATTTCAAGATTGGTTATTCCTAAACTTTCCCTTGAGAATGAAACAGGTCTTGATACTTTAATTCAATTTAATTTTAATAATTATATTGAGGTTTTCGGCTCTCGTTTTTGAAACCTGAGAACTCTTATGTAACGAAGGAATCATTTTTTTTTTTTTTAAATAATTATATATAAGCTCTACTTCTGTATGGAGCACTGTTTTTTAAAAATAAAAACAAAAATAATAAATAACTCCGGATTATTTACCTAACGTGTTCTTTCCTATTTTTCTACACACACCCACACACACACACACACGCACACACACACACACATATCTATATATATCAAAGATGTTTTTTAAAATTTCAATAACAACTTTGAATTTTTTCAAATGTTTTATGAATTGTAGTAAGCTTTTCCATTTATGATTAATAAATATAATTTTTGCTTATTAACAATATCACATAACCGATGCAAATTAATACAGATTTTTAAAAGATTTAAAACGATAAAATATTCTAATTATTTTTTTTTTTAAGAATTCTCCTTAAAATATATTATTAATGGAAGACAATTATGTTCACAATATATCTTACTCATAAAAACAATTAAAATATTTTCTAATAATGTCTGAGTTTATTGAATTTTTTTTTATTTTACGATTTAGAGCAGGTCTTCGGTAACTGTGGGCCCTGATTTACAAAATAAAAAAAATGATTTAAATTACCCAAGGACTTCTTCTTATAACTAATATAAACTTCAAACCGTACAAAAAATAATTTCTCAGAATTTCATAAAATTAAATAAGTGGGTGGAGGAGTAAGACGGATGTAAACATTCTAAAAACAAAACATTTGTCAAATACTTTAATTCATTTGTGAAACATTCCTGAAAGATTAATTGAAATCCGACAAATATTTGATTTTTGCAAGAATTTTCAAACCAATATTTTTTCACCACAGAAAGATGTTAAAGTTTTCTATAATAATTTATGTGTGCATGTCTATTTGTGTGTGTTTGTGTGTAAGAATTTCTTCATATCTATCTATTTCATAACACAGGTTCACTCAAGCCTTGTGAGTGAAATTGGGTAGACAGAACCCTTGTTAGCACGAAGTCACAAGTCATCGTGATCGAGGGTTTGAGTGTAGTGGCCTTGTTCAGATTGTTGTTCATACTAGATAACACGCTCTCTGATAGAAACTGTAACTAAGGTCTGCTCAGCACAGTTGCAGTATAAACCACAAGCGGGCTCTGTGGGTGTTAAGCAAACAGAAATGTGCCTGAGCGAGCACCTGCAATAGGGATTGGCTAGCTGCCTATTTCTTGTTAACAGTTAATATATTTTAACCTTGAAAATTGCTAAATATATAGCCGAAAGCGCTCGGATGAAAAGAACAGTTGGACAGTTTTTATATAATTTATAATCCGAACAGAAAAATTATTACATCACATGAGAAATTGTATAAAAAGCCAAATCAATGCATTTTGTCTCTTGTATTCAATGAAATGTGCATATATATATATATATATATATGCACATTTATATATATATATATATATATATATATATATATATATATATATATATATATATATATATATATATATATATATCTGTCATCTAAGTTTATGATCCGTAAGTATACAAAGCAATTCTTAAAGAATTAATAGATTTGTTTTTAATCCTACATTTTTATTACTGCAACGTTCGTCTACGTTTATGCATCAACAATATTCTGGACTTTTGTTAAATTAACGGAGATTGGAACAGACAGACCTTGTGACTATGTCGCGCATACACATTAAGTTATAATGTTAGCGCTCAGATCCTTTGTTTATAGCAGTGCTTGGAAGGAAAATGTGGTCGTCTTACCACACCATAGAGGTTCCATCAGTAACTTATGGAGTAAATGAGACACCCCAGGTAACACAAATGATCACCTTAAATAAAGAACTCAAAGTCACTCAGACAGTCCGTTGAAGTCAGTCGAGGAAAATTTATAGTGACATCACGGCCTGTAGCCTAAGTGAAACAATATTATAACCGCTAGCAGCGAGTTAAAAACAATGGCGACAAGGGAAGTAAATTCATACGGAGTAAAAAAAAAGTGCCTTTTTTTTTTTTCGACGCACATGATAACATTGACGACGAGAAATTAGAGCAACGTTCGTTTATTTATTTTTTTCTCTTCGGTGTGTGTAAAAAAGAAAAAAAAAGAAAAAAAGAAAACAGATATTCTTTAAATATGGAAGAATTATTAGCCCAAGTGGTAAAGATAGAACAGTTTTTGGAACTCCAGAAACAAGAACAAAATTTAATTCAAATAATACGGAAGAAAACGGAAAAAATTATTTCACTCCTGACATGGTATCAAGTGTCATGGCTGAATTCACATACAATTCAGATGGTGGAATTACCTTTTCTGCTCATTTTAGAAGATACGAGCAATGTTTTAGAACAATGTAGCGACTGGGAATATGAGAAGAAAAAAAAACAATACTTTTGTCTAGAAATTTAGCACTGGTAGTACATGAAAAATACTGTAATTTTCTACTACAGGAAAAATTTGCTTGGTGTGAAGTATATAAGACACCCTGGTAACACAATTGAGCAAAGCAAGAAACCTTAAATAAAAAACTCAAATTTAGTCAGCAGAAGTCCGTTGGTGTCAGTTAATGACGTCACTGCGAGTAACCTACGCAAGACATAATATTATAACCGCTAGGAGTGAATTATAACAATGTCGACGAGGAATCGAAAGTACTTTTTTTGCTTCGCCGCACATTATAACAGTGATGACAAGAAATTAGAACAACGTTGGTTTAATTTTTTTCACTTTGACGTGTGTAAAAAAGAAAAAAGAGAAAGAAAAAATAAAATTAAACAACTGCACCAGTCACAACAACAGTTGTTGGAACTCCAGAAACAGCAACAAAATTTAATTGAAATAAAGCAGAAGAATACGGAAATTTCCCCAAAGTCCTTCACTTCAGACGCAGTGGTAATTGTCATCGCTGAATTCACATACAATTCAGATGATTGAATTACCTTTCAGAAGATACAAACAAATTTCCAGAGGAGAATGCAGCGACTGGGAAAACGAGAAAAAAAATAAGACTTTTGCTGAGAACGTTAACACCGGTAGAACAGGAAAAATACGGTAATTTTTTTACTGCCGACAAAACGAGGAAAAATTTGCTTGCAAGAAACAGCAAATATCCTGATTAAAATTTTTAGCGAGAAATGTTCGTTATTCGATACTCAGTGGATGTGTATGAATCTGACGGAAAAAGAAGACAAAGATTTTGTCACATATGCTGGAATCGTTAACAAGGAGTGTGAAAGATTCAAATATAAATGAACTGGCCCCGGATATGTTTAAAGGGTTAATATTCGTTTAAGGGTTAACGGCGATAAAATACGTGGGAATAAGTTATAAAATTCTAACGAATCTTGAACAAAATGAAAACCTAACACTCCAAGAAATATTTGACGAATGAGAATCGTAACAGAAGAAACTAAATAAAAAGAATGCGCATAAATAAAGGGTAAATAAAAATATGGAAAAAGAAAAAAAATTAATATATGCTTCAGATGTGTAAAGTTACATCTTGGAGAAGAATGTTCATTTAAGAATTCAAATTGCTACATGTGTGGAAAAATAGGACATGACGGAAAAATAACAGAAAACCAGAGAAGATTTGTGTATGTGAAAATTAATAATATGGCTGTAAAAATGCATCAAGACACCCGTAGTGATATCACAATAATCAACAAAGCTACATGGAAAGCAAACGAAACTACAGGAAAAATTTGCTTTGAAGAAACAGCAAATATTCTGACTAAAAATTATCTTCAACCAGATCCGTCGAGAGCAAGTACAATTAAGAACCTCCGCCAACAAACGTTGCTAGGTTACAGGCGATTTTTTACCAAATCTATATACCTAATATGCAGAACTTGACAGACCCACTGCACAATTTGCTTATAAATGGCGTAAAGTGGAACTGAACTGATAAGTGTCAAAAGGCTTTTGAAGAAATAAAAAAAAATGCTCATGTTAGACTTAGCATTAGCGCGTTACGATCCCAAAGTAGAAATCATATTGGCTTCAGATGCTAGTGACTACGGTATAGGAGTGGTAACTCTACATAAATAATAATGGCTGTAACATAAAAGCCGTCGCACATGCTATGCGTTCGCTATTACCGGCAGAGAAAAAAAAATACAGCCAGATTGAAAAAAACGATTAAAAGAAAAATATTCGAATTTTTAGAACGCAATCCAGACTTAAACACTTACTCTCTATGTGACGGAGTACTAATGCTTACTAAAAGAGTCCCAATACCTATCATATTACTAAAGTGGATATTAAATGAAGTTCATAGTGGACATCCAGGGAATTTCAAGGATGAAAACTCTTATTGTGAGTAGTTAAGTATAATGGTCCGAAATGAATCAAGACACTGACAAATTAATAAAAGTCTACATAGGTTGTGCTCTGGTAGCAAAATCACGTACAAAGAAATTACAACCTTATCCAAAGACAGATACACCGTGCTCAAGACTGCAAATAGATTTCGCAGGTTCAATAAACGGGTCACATTATCTTGCGGTTGTGGATAGCTTTACTAAGTGGCCTGAAATTTGTAAGTGCAAAATAACAACTTCACGGTTACAGTGAAATTCTTACACGAACTGTTTTCAAGATATGGCATTCCGGGTGATATAGCCTCGGATACCGGTACACAATTCACTACTTATAAATTTAAAGAACTTTGTAAAATGTTCTCGATTGAACATTTTACTACCCAGCCGTATCACCCAAGGTCAAACTAAGAAGCTGATCTGTTTGTAGGAACTTTTAAGAGAGCTTTGAAAAAAATCAAGTAATTAAAAAGTGAATGAAGAATCAGTACAACAATTCTTGAGAGTATACCGGATAACACCGAATCCCAATACACCGGCAAGCATGTCACCGCCAGAATTGATGTTTGAAAGAAAAATTAAATCGGTTTCCGACAATTTGCTATCACGTCTAAAAAAGAATAAGAACATATAACAAAAAAGGAGACAAAATTGTTAAATACTGGCGAAAGTGTTTTTAGTATATATAAAAATGAAAAAGAAATATGGGAAGACGATGTAACAAGCACACGAATTGGTAAAAATGATAGATGGTGAAAGGAAAAAAATGTGAACACAAAGGTCTTTGGAAATAGTTAAAGAAAAAGTTTACTGAAGAAAAGCACGCAAGAAAGGAAGAACGTATGCAAGTACTGTATGGTAGTTTTGACGTACTAACACCCCAGGAATTTGTTATACGTACAAGGATGATTACCAGAAAAAGGAAACCTACGGTAAAGCTAAAGGTTGATCGAAAACGTAAGAAATACAAAGTCCAGTATGTGGCCAACTCACCAGGAAGAAGATGTAAAAACTAAGAAATAAAATAAAACATATTACTAGTAAAAAAAAAAAATACAAAATCTCCAAAGGTGGGATGTTGTGACGTAAATGAAATACCCCCGTTAAAACAAATGACCTAGGTAAAACGCCTAAAATAAAGAACTCAAAGTGAGTCAAGAAGTCCGTTGGAGTCGATCAAAGAGAATTTCTTGTTACTTCACGGCAAGTAGCCTAAGCGAGACATATTATGTCCGCTCGGAGTGAGTTATAATAGTAACTATGGCTTGTGCGGCAGTTTTTGACCAAGACAAACATTCCCCAGGTTAGACAACAATTATATTACCCATATCTCGCAGCTTGCTTATTTCTCTTCAAAAATTAAATCTCACTTGAAAAGAACACGATTTGAAGACATCGAGGAAGTCTAAGGGAATGCGACAAGGCAGCTGCTCGCTAACCCCAAAATCGTGTTCCAGTAATGTTTCCATCAATAGAAATGTGTGTTACTTCAGAAGGTAGACTACTTCGAAAGAGATTAAATGCCGAATGTATATGTATTGTACTTTTTTTACAACAGCAGCCCGGAAATAGAGTTGACAGTCTCAAGGGTAATGTAGGGATAGGAAAACTTTTTTTATCAACACATCTGTCATCGCTACTACTCAGAGCAAACCTAATGATTTTATTACCATTTTTATTATTAGGCAGAAATTCACTTTTTCCAACAATCTAAAAATGCAATCAAGACTTACTACAAATACAGAAAATGAACAATGAAAAATTAAAAGAACATAAGGAAAAATTATTCCTTTAAAAGATATTTCCTTTAATTTGCCTAATGAAGGTCATGAAACCGGAAACCCGTGTAGCAAAATATAAACAATAAAATATAATATATATACTAAAACAGATCCACATTATAGCTTTTGCGGTTCCTCTCTTATATATATATATATATATATATATATATATATATATATATATATATATATATATATATATATATATATGCATGTGCGGTAATTATTAGAAAGTACTCAATATCAGTGATAGAGCTGACATATTCAATTGTATGGATATGAGTTTGTGACCCTGGGTTTCGCTTTTGCGATCATGAGACAAAAATATTAAAGTCAACACTCTGTCGTCTTTAAGTGTTGACTTCACTGTTCACTTTATATTTACATACGCTCTATCTCTGATATTCAGCACTTTATTCCATAAATATACCACACCTGAAAACTATATATATATATATATATATATATATATATATATATATATATATATATATAAAAGTGAACAGTGAAGTCAACACTCATTCATTCCTATAAAACATCTTATCGCCTCTGAGTGTTGACTTCAATGTTCTCATTTATATTTACACACGCTCTATCTCTGACATTGGGCACTTTATTCCATAAATATAGCATAACTTAAAACTAAATTTCGTGAAATATATATATATATATATATATATATATATATATATATATATATATTGTCACCCATAGACAGCCTGTTTCGCTGCATTACAGCTCTACAGTGTGGCCAGATTGCTTAAAACTGGGCTCGAAACCAGACCAATTTAGCAACAGTCAGATATCCTACCCCCACGGCAAAGAGAAAGGGAAATGTCTTTTATAAGAAATACGCCAGTGGCCCGGAGAGCTCTCACACACACACAAACACACACACACACATATACACCCACACACATACACAGACATATATATTTATATATGTATACACACAAACGCACGCACACATATACATATATCCGTTCAATAAATTAATAAATGTTCAGTGGCCGTATATCTATGAGATCGATCCATTGATCATTTGTTGACATATTGACTATTATAGGTATATTATCTATTGAGAATTAGTTTTTGGCAAAAGTGATGATAATTTTAAATTAGAGTTAAATTCTAATAAAGTTTATCTACTTTTTATGGGTGTATTTTAGAAATGCTTCCCTGACAATCTAGTTCTCCTTAAGTCCACGGTCAATTAATATCCATTATACACAGCCCCAAATATATATATATATATATATATATATATATATATATATATATATATATATATATAGATAGATAGATAAATAATATGTATATATATTTTCTTTTATAGATATAAATATTTAAGAAAATGCTCTGTTTATAATAAACAGTATTAACAACATTTGCCGGCCTGAATGTCCGAGAAATTTTCATAGAATTTGTGCGTCCTCCGACAGGAATTGAACCTGAATCCTATACGGAACAATCATATAGCCGGACGTGCCTTAACCGATTGTCCACAGAGGAGCGTTCGATTTTACTGTATTTAAACACAATTCTCCATGATTTTCTCTCATACGTTCATATCTGCTGAATGCGTATCCAAATGTAAACAAATGACGTCACACATTATGAAATGAACAAAGTCCGACAATTATTTAAGATATTGTTTTATGTTTATCTATAAATAGAACGTATAAACATAAAAAAATGTCTTAAATAATTGTCGGACTTTGTCCATTTCATTCCAAGTTTGAATTCCAGTCGAATCCATTACATTCACTTACGTACTAATACCCTTGGGAAAGATATGAATCCACATCTTCTCCTTCTAGCTGTGGGTAAATAGCAGTACAGAGTGGGTTCTATAGCCTTGGGTGCCAACTGGTCTAGGAGAAGGAAAACTCTGAATTCAAAAGCTGTGGAAGGTAGTACACCAGGTCTGTGTATTCGACCCTTCAAAAAGTGTGGATGCTCCTGCATGAAACCTTCACCACTATAATCAAATCTCATGTGCTGTTGTCGGACTGTCGGTTTCCTAGGAACTCTGATCATTTTCTAGGTTGGCCATGTACAACTTGCTGAAGTTTGGAACCCTAACCCTAACCCATAGAGACACCAACGTTGCACATATACGTTATTTCTGGGATCATGGAATGGCACTTCAGTGGTACAGGTTAAAAGTAATTTTCTTAGTATTTTAAGTTTAATTTTTAATGGGAGTAGAGATGAATTATGCAAAGATAAAGTGTAGGCAAAGCAATAAATAGATAGATAGATAGATAGATAGATAGATAGATAGATAGATAGATAGATATGAACACACTGTAATCATCCAGTGCTGATCCCTATGTCCACATTTTCTATATATATAAACACTGTATCTCCAATATTGAGCACGTTTTCTTTGCCAAATGTTAACTGTCTCCCCCTCTCTCTCTCTCTCTCTCTCTCTCTCTCTGTATATATATATATATATATATATATATATATATATATATATATATATATATATAACTGTTAGTACTTCTATTATGTGACTATGTTTCTTGAATTTTCTCAGCTAAGGACTACTACTGTACAACACGAGGCCAAATAGGTTAACAGTGTTTTCTTGACATTCGAAACACGTTCTTTGTCTAAAATCGATATCGGTCTGCCGGGAAGCTAGCCTCAGATCTTCTCTCAGGGACGATTATTGCTAACAAAAGAAGTTCTTAATGACATAATTTAATCCACGTCACGTGACGAGCCGGCATCCAAGACCAGTCGTTTGATTTGCCGAATCTGCATTAGATCTGCTGCTAAACCCACGGTAAAGCCTATTAATGAACTTTCTGGGAAGAACGTAAGGGAGCTTTACGGTTCATAGCTTTTTATTCTCTCTCGCTTGGATTCATCGGTTCAGTTGTGTTCATTCGCCTGCCAATTTCCATTTGAGGATGAACGGATAACTCAGAGATGACCACCATATGTTCTCGGGCTGAGAAGGCTGCGCTTCCCAAAATGGACATCTTACAATTTTGGTTAGCGGATTAATAAGCTGAAAATGTAAAATAGTGCCACTGAATTAAAATCAATTATCACAATTTCCTAACCGAGTCAGATATCTTAGATGACATTCCCTTCTGGATATAGACAATCATGGTTCTCCACAGTGTCTTTTTCTTTAATGTATAAATTCCTTAATTATTTTTAGGTAATATGGTGGAGTGGTTTTCCTTTGTGTTTCTCTCTGTTTTGAATTCAGAACTCTCCCTCTCCTAGACTTGGACCCAGTCTACTCTGACATTTAATGGATAGTTATAGGAAAAACAAGTTCATTACTACGACGTGAAGTCAATATCCTGGACCGGAACTTAAGCCTTCTCTGTTCGCTGTTAGAGGACGCGATAACGTTCTCCTGTGTTCAATGGCTGCTTCAATGTGAACGGGAAACCTTGTCATTTTTACCCTCTTAATTCATTAAATAATAACCTGAATTCCTACTTATGTCTATTATTTGAATTTTTGTGAATGTTGTTAAGCTCAAATATTTAATGATGCGACAGTTGGATTTACACGGGTATTTTATAGTGATTTTTTTCCGGGCGTAGCTTACATGTGGTACAAGGCTGAATGTACGGGGCATCCAGTGAGGATTGAACTCACAACTCATTTGTAATGGTTCTAGTGAGACAAGGTACCCAAAAGATTTTATAAGCATAGATTAGTTGTAGCAGAAGGCTGAAAGTATGGGACACCCAGTGCGTACCGAACTCACTATTTAGCAGTAATTGATCTAGCGAGAGAAGCTTGCTAACCATTACACCACGCCGAGGTGCCCAAATGCCGAAGGTATGGTGACCCGTTGTAAGCATCGAACTCACTATTCACTGGTAATTGATAAGACGAGACAAGCTTGCTAACCATTACTGAAAGTCGGAGTGCGCTGTGGTGATTATCTAGCGTAGTTTAGATTTGGCACAAGGCCGAAAGTATGGAGCACCTATTGAGGACCGAACTCATAATTGTTGTAATTGATCTAGCAAGACAAGCTTGCTAACCATTAAAGCACGTCGAAGTACCTTCCACCGGTATTTTAAAGTTGTGGAACCTGCAAGGGGTTTATTAATCATTAACTTAAGAATAATGATTCCTCAGTAAAGGAAAAATAGAAAAACTAGACATTAAGAGGGAAATCTAAATAAGGAAATAACTTCACACATAACTTTTGTTGTCGTTACCTCATTATTAGCAAAAGTTGTTTTTTTTATGGCTCCGATTCTTATTAAAACGCCCTTATTTTTTACACACGTTCTCCATTTGAGATACCCTAATAAATTATTGAAAGAATCCCCTAATGGAATTAACAGCCACGCGTCCATGACCAAATCAAGAGCTACAGTCATATTAAAAAAAGGAAACGACTTTATTTATATGGAATATATCAAAATGTTTCGGACGTCCAATGTGACGAGATTGGCAACAGTGATTATCATTTGAATTGGTGATTTGATTGTGTTAATATATTCTCGGCTCTATTAAATGATGTATTTCCAAATATATATGTTAGGTCAATTTAACTTTTTCATCATCAAAAGCACCTTTTGCATAGTGAGAAAAGGCGACATGAAAGAAGTTAACAGGCCCAACCCTTAAGAAGCTGTTCCCCAAAATATTTTCTGTTTTGTCATTTGATCAGATTTGGGAAGTGGATGCGGCTAATAATTTCCCAGCACCGTCATGTCTGTTATTTCTTCTTTGTGTGTTTCTTTTTATATAGTACTGTCGATATATGACCTATGACTTATGAAAGAAAGAACAAAGGAAAAAAAAGAAAGAAAAAAACGAGTTTTCTTATTCAAAATGGAGTTTTTTTTTTCATTCTCTTAAAATTCATCTTTCTGACTCAAGCGGATTTCACGCATATCAGGATCAGTGGAAATATTGATTTTTACCAAAAGCTTTGAATTAAGATTAGAATCAAGACGGTCCAATCAAAGTACAAGATTAAGATTAGAATCAGAATGGTAGAGTCAGAGTAGAAGATTAAGTTTCGAAGCACGTTAATCCAGTCAGAGCACAAGAAATACCAATCGACAAATTTGCATTGTCTCGTAGGCTCCTTCGTTTCATAGACTACACAAAAGCATTCAGTAAGGTACGAGACAAGGATTTACTTGAACTACGAGGAAGACTTGATTTATTTGGGGAAATATTAGAATAATATACGACATTTACTAGAGACAAACTACCTCTATACAGATAGAAAAGGAGTTGGACAAATGCACAAATACAAAAGGGTGAGTAAGGCAAGGATGCGTCTTCTCGCCGGATCTATCTAAACTCCACAGCAGGGAAATCCTAAGAAAACTAGAAGTTTCAAATCCAGACAAAGCACATTTTCTTTATTAAATTTGCTCGACTATGCAGGACGAAATAGACATTGTGTAAAATAAACAGAGCGTCTTGAAGTAATAAAAAAATTAAGATATACAGATGACAACCTATTGATAACAGATTGATTTGTTTTGTTTAAGGTTCATCAAATCTTTGTTGGTTATTTTAAAGCTAAAAAATATTTTTGATTATAAGAAAAATCTTTTTATTCTTTGCGAGTTTTTGCCTCATTTTTTTTCTTTTTTTTGATTAAAAATGTTTTTTCCCGACAGAAGTCTTACTATTCAACCCATAACTAAAGGTATGCGATGGATCCCTACCTTTCCCAAGGGTATTTGCGGGTAAATAAGCGTAACGATCCCGACTGGAATTCGAAATCAGATTTCCAGTTTCTCATTCGCTATCCATTACACAACCCGCACATCTGTGTCTCAATGGTAGACACGGAAATAAAACTGCAGGAACTCCCAGACAACATAGTAAAAGCAAGGAGAGCAAGGTGAAAGGACTAACTGTCAATTGCTAGAAGACAGAATGCGTGTTTGATTGCATGTGTTGCAGGTCAAGATGCGAGCTGCGAATTAGAGACAAAATCCAGTAAGTACTGAAATGTGACTATGTGAGAAATGCTTTAGAAGATATTAGAAACATCATTAGAAGCAAAGAAAAAGTGCTGAAGTGCTACGTAAAATCAATCCTAATATATAGCAATGAATGCTGAACAATATTCCCATTGATGAAAATGAGGTGTGGTTGTCTATTACGCAACTGAGAGTACCTTAGACAACACATGTAAAGCAACGAAGAAGTTTTAATTAAAATGTTAACTGAAAGGATACTTTTATTTAGAATAAGAAAAACGTTTCGGCCGTTGTACGGTCCGGCCTTCTTCAGGTAACTGGAATTTCAAACCGAACCCTTTGTTTCGCCAACTGGGGTTGTTCTTTATCCATTGGGACACGTGTCCTCAAAGACACACGGCCCAGTGGATAAATACGTTGGTGAGATCCAGTGACTAGACCCAAAGAGTTGTGAGTTCAATACCAGGTGAACCAAAACTTCGATTGTTGAGTTAAAGGGAAATAACTGAGACATCCGGAAGAGGTATGGCACGAGGAATTAGAACAGTTTGCCGGTGGGCGAAATAAAGGATCAGATTCGAAATTGCAATCACCTGAAGAAGACCAGAGCGTGCAACAGCCGAAACGTTATGAATATGGCAATGAAGATGAGAATAAAAGTTCGAATAATGTAAATAATATAAGTAATCATAATACCACGTCTCAGAGATATAGACAGATGTAATGAGGGCCTCAAAAAACTAACACTCACGAGACATTTTGGAAGGGCATAGGAAATCATGCCTAATAACCTGCCTAATGAGCAAGTGAGTGACAAATCAAGCAATGGGTGGCATCACGAGTATATAAACATTACTTAGTGCTAGATGTATTGAAAGTTGTAAAGAGCTATCATTACGAACGTCCTGAAGAACACGGGACATAGAAAAAGATGTATGCTTGGGCAATGCTATCTCTAAAAACATGGTTTCAGAAGAACTGCCATTCCTTAAAGAGTAAGATGCTGAAATAGGCCCCAAGAGATATTGAAGCGTTTAAAACCTTTCAGATCAGCTATATATTTATTATGATAATTCTTTTGAATTATTAATCGTCGTACTTCAAACGTTCAGCTGATCTTCTGTTGGGAGACCGTAACATACCTACAACATGGACTCTTCCAGAACTATATAAAGTATGCGACATAACACTCTAGAGAGAAGAAGAAGAGGAGGAGAGAGAGAGAGAGAGAGAGAGAGAGTGTATTCTAATACCGTAGTATCAGCTGCGTACGACTTCCAATATTGGACACTAGCACATAGTAAGCTCCGCTTGCACTTACACTATCTTTGTAACCTTTTTGTTTAATATATCTTTCTTACCTCTAATCCGTGTTCCGTGTTTTCGTTCTGTGGTCCCGACTTTGGGCCCACATCAGTGGCAACGGAGAATTCGAGAAACTCACTCACGCCGAAACCTCAATACCTTACCAGTCCCACATCTGTGTCAACGAAGAATTCGAGAAACGCATTCACGTCGAAAACCGCAATACCTTGCCAGTCCCACATCAGTGGCGACAGAAAGATTCGAGAAATTCGTTTTCACCATATCAATAGCGACAGAGTACTCGAAAAATACACAGAAACTCCAAGCGTTCCCACAGCAGTGTTGAACGAGAAATTAAGCTGGTATTACTACATTAGAGATTTAAACACAACACCCAGCGTCTACATATAAAAAAAATATTCCGATACCAAACAGAAGTGACGAACTAGCGATTCGACATATACGGAATATTAAAGTCTGTCCAAATAACATTACGAGAACGATTTCTTACACACCCACACACAGAGAAAAAAAACAGTTTGTTCGTAAAACAAACTGACAACACAAGAGCCGAAGTACTATTTACGACTCAAGTTTTCGAAAAAAACTATCTAAAATTCTTATGTAAATGAGTTGAACTCGTGCATAAAATTATTCTCCCCTCAAATTCACTCTGGAGAGTTTTCTCTTTTTTGTACCTCTATAGAAAAAAAATACATAATAAGGGTGGTGAAATTTATACAATTACGTTAAAATTAACGGAACCACGGAATCGCAAAAAAGCTAAACACATAATTAGTTTAGTTTAAATAATTGTCTGTCCATATTTTTTGTGTGTAAAAGAAAAAAACCTATCAAGATTTTTTTGTGTACCTCCCCTTGGTAGACGGGTTTCAAAGCAACAAAAAATCGCTGTCATTTTTGTTTGTCTAAATATGGAAGATTTTCAAAAAGTAATTGCCCAAATGCTAAAATTAAATTTGGATCAGCAACAAAAATCAGAAGAAAGACAACAACAACTATTTTTGGAATTATATAAACAACAAATGGAATTCCAACAAATTACGCTTCAGAATGCTGAACTACAACACAAACAGCTTAAAGAATTACTCGTAAATGCATTACAGGCTCAAACTCTGAAAAAGATACAATTTTCTCCCAGAGTACAATCTACAATTCAATGGAAACCTTTGACTACGTACCAGAGAACAACAACTGTCGTACGAGTTTTCTCTCCGGAATCTCATATATCCATAAATCTCCTATTCGTCCATGCTTAGAATATTGCTATCATATATGGTCCTGTGTTCCTGGTATTTACCTGGAGACCCTTGATAAGATCCAAAGAAGAATTTTCAATATTATTGGTTCAGATCTAGCAGCTCGGCTTCAGTTTCTTGCCAACAGCTATCTATGTCATTTTTATAAATACTTTCATGGTAATTGTTCGGATACGCTCTTCGCTATGTGACGTAGACTTTATGAATTTAAACGCAGTACTAAACATGCATCGAGATCTCGTCAATTTACAGTTGAGCTGGCTAAATGTAGCCGTAAGTTCTAAGCTAACAGTTTCTTTTCTCGCAATTGCCCCTTGTGGAACTCCCTTCGGCTACATGTTTTTCAGCCAACTTTAATCTGCAAGAATTTAAATTCAATGTCAATCGCTATCTACTGTCCTCCTGATTACTCTTTTCTCAATCTGCTCATTATTATTATTTCTGTTCCTAATTCTTCCACGCTCTTTAACCCCTTGCATTTTTAGTGACTGTAATGCCTTGCCTGGGGTGATACTGAATATATATATATATATATATATATATATATATATATATATATATATATATATATATATATAATTAAGCTTTTAAAAATTAAATATAATACAAGCTTATCTTGGCGAAAACTAGCAATGATTTATTAGTGTTGTACCAAATTTGAAGTTGTTTTATTCTATACTTTGCCTCACTTGGGTATTTTTTCTTTCTTTCTTTTTTGTGGCGACCCATTTTATTTATCTCGCGACCCACTGGAGGGTTGGGACCCACAATCTGAAAAACCCTGCGCTAGACCATTTCAATCGTCCATCTTCCCAAAGAATACCAGGATGCAAACAAAGGAATTCTGACTACCACACAAGCACTACATATGGCTCATGATAATGACTGCGAGAATGAAATGTACTTGAATGAAAATAACAAAATATGAACTTCGCACAGTTTATTCACGACTTCGGGAAAAATAATCAGCATCTTATTTGAAATTTGTAAATATATAATGAAAAAATGAAACAAGCAGACCTTGTCGGTTCTTTTTGATAAAACTTGTTTGTATATATATATATATATATATATATATATATATATATATATATATATATGAGCAACAAAGGTACTAATGTACAGCTACATGAATGTAGGACGCCCACGGCTAAGATACAAAGACAAGCTGAAAAGCAACTTGTCAGCAGTCAATATACCACATAACACCCTTGAGCGCTTAGCTTTGGAGCGGGTAGAATGGAGATCAACGTGTTTTCAATCTGCTTGTCTCAATCATCTTCAAGAAGTGAGTGCAAGATCTAAAAGATCAGCCAATCTAACAGTGATCTCATTTCACAATCCTCACACTTGCTCCATATGTGGCCTCCTTTGTAAATCACTAGTGGGTCTTAAATGTCACTTAAGATTATCGCACAAACTTTCATAACTGAATCAATAAGCTGTCAGATCCTCATACGTCGAAACCGACGGGAGAGTCCATTATTATTATTATTATTATTATTATTATTATTATTATTATATATATATATATATATATATACTCCCAACACATCCACCACCTACACTTCTCTGTGAGTCCTTCAGGATTAAGCTGGGTCTTTACAGGCGCGTTTTTTTTACTAAAAATATCTTTTAAAATTCCCCTGCGTCTTATATGCCATATGTAGGTTTAAAATTCGCGATAGTCGGCCGAAATTAGCTACCTGGAAACATCTATTAGCTTAGACTTTAGAGTAACTTTCATATACCTATTGCCATTATTTAAAAGGCTATTATGCAGATTAAAAGTGTTCTCATTGGTAATATTCATTATATTAATTTCATCACGTATAATATTAGTACTTTGTTTCACTAAAATTATAACAATAAATTCAAATTATATATTTGTAAAATATATTTGTTTCATTAATATTTTTCTTGCGGAAGCTTCTAGTTGCATTGATATAAATACAATCAAAAGTTTTATATCCTAATTATTCCAATAAGATGTTTACAAGATGCAGGTTGTACAGATCATAGAAAGGATATAATAGAGTTTTTATCGACTCATGTTCTTTTTTCCTGTTATTTTTCGTTTAATTGTAATCATGGCTTGTTTAACCAAAATAATATCTCATAAATATAGCCTAGGCTGTGTCTTATACCCCCGTGTTTCTTATATGTCGTCAAATACGGTAGTATTTAATAGATCATTTTAAATTAAAAGTAATATTAAAATGGTTGAAAAGAAAACTTGTTTCTTCAAAGATATTCAATGACAATAAAATCAGTGAAGTCAAAGAAATCCTTAACATCTTACAATCAACAGGAAATCAACACCTGTTCTACCCAATCTATTCTTCCCCTTTCTCCAAAGTATCTCGCATCCAGTGGTCTTTTGCAATACCGGGTTTTATTTTTCCACAGATCTAATAGGATACCACAGTCTAACAGGATAATTAAATTGAGTATTAAAGTCTTGCATGAGCTACATTGTGTAATATACTCTCATGTGGGTGCTTCCCAGAACACTAAAATCTTAAACTTTTCTATTCAAATATCAGTGGTTATCTCCCCTATCCTCACAATCTACACTCCATACTTTTACATTCATATCACACACCTCAATCAGTAATCCTCTAACTTGAGTGGCTCTGGAGCCTTGTATTGGGGGAACATTAGTAAGTGTAGAAAACTGAGGAGAGATGAGATTAGAACAGCTTATTGTATTCTTATGAAGAAATTGGGTACTTTACCAACCCTTTTTTTTCAGGTAAGAAAACGATTCTAATTAGCATTTATTGCACCTTTTACTTTTCTGACTAAGCCACTTATAAAAATGGCTGAAGGCGGAAGAACACCTCGGCAGAAATGTTTTCTTAAAATAACTAATGTTAAAACAGTAATGCAAAAATGTATGAACTGTTGATGATACTTTGTTCCACAAGTTCGGAAAACACTAAGAAGCCCAAACGAAGACAATGGAACAAAAATATATGAAGCAGTGAAATATTATACATTTGAACAACTAAGCTTAGCAAAATACGTCAGAGGAGTAGAGCAGTCATTGAATAATATTTGGCTGACATCAGTTCCACCAAAGTTTTATCTCTACTCTCATCAAATCAGGTTGCACGGGTTATATCCGGTACTTGCCCATATTCGTTCAATATTATAAAAAAAAAAGTTAAATTCGTTCGTTGTTGGCGTGCACGAAAAGCTACAAAATATTGATTTCAGGTATCGATTTATTGGGTTTAAATGTCCCAGGAAAACATTTAGAGGTTACTGAAAATGCGAAAGAATTTCTTTTACACTACATCGGCACTGAAGATTTTACAAGAATATCTAAATTTGGCTAAAAATGATGGGTTCTTGAGGAGTCGAAAATATACATTATTTAGGATATAGTTGCTTATCTTTCCCCTACAAGAAGTATAGCATGGCTTTGAACAATGGCTATCAAATCAACCCACCATTAGTACCAGGCCAAATATATTTTAGCCTTGAGCCAGACTTAAATACCAGACCATGCTGTAAGCAATGGTTAACAAGCAATTCTCATAGACCATTACACCAGGTTTGGTTTGGTTTGGTTTACGGCATATGAACTTCAGTGGGTTATTTAAGGCCGACAAATTTTTATTGCTAGTAATATTTTTTTCGAAAAATATATTGTTGGTAATATTTTTCAAATATATTACTGGTAATATATTTTTGAAAAAAATGTATTTTGGTATTAATTTTTCCAAAAAATAAATATTGCTGGTATTAAAACCTAATTTTATACTTGGTGTTTTGACCCCTTTGCGGGGTAACTATTTGCCTATAGCTGGGATCCTGACAGGTGCTACCACCCTGGGTCAAGGTGGACCTGGGAACACCGGTAATTTAGAGGTAGTTCCATACTCCTCAAAACCTTCTGAACAGAGTCCTTGCTGTTGGACGTAGTTTATCAAATTACCCAGGACGCGGATGTGGTTTATCGTATTACCCAGGACGCCCATTACACCAGGAATGAATTCGATCATCACAGAGATTATAAGCATGTAGGTTTTGGGTTAGGGTTATGAGTATATACAGTGGTGGCAAAAAAGTTTTCTAGCACAATTGAAAAAAAAGTTTTCTAGCACAATTGAAAAAAAAGGTTTTCTAGCACAATTGAAAAAAAAGTTTTCTAGCACAATTGAAAAAAAAAGTTTTCTAGCACAATTGAAAAAAAAGTTTTCTAGCACAATTGAAAAAAAAGTTTTCTTCACAATTGAAATAATCAGGAACACGGCAAAAATATTAAACATGAAATGATTTCAAGTTAATTTGCATGGCAATGTATGATTAGTATTATCAATTAGGATTTAATATATCATTTACGACTAAAAGTAATATTAGCTGTTTCCTAGTCAGAAACATGCGTCTTTCATTGATCGATCTGCTAATGTTTCTATGGGTTGATATTCATCTATAAAAATCTTACTATTAAAACAAATTTTCACGTTTCTAAAGTCCACTAACAATTTCGGTTTGGTTTGGTTTGGTTTACGGCATATCAACCTCAATGGGTTATTTAATGCCAACAAAATTTTTATTGTTGGTAATAATCTTAAAAAAATATAGTATTGTTAATATTGTTTTCCAAACATGTATTGCTGGTAATATACTTTTTTTTTCTTTATTTTTTTTTCAAAAATATATTTCTGGTAAAATTTTTTCCAAAAAGTATTGCTGGTATTAAAAACTTATTTTTATACCTTCATAATGTGTAAAACACTTTGGAGGATAACTATTTTCCCAGAGCTAGTACCTTGACAGATGCTACCACCCCGGGTCAGAGTGCACCTGGGAACACCGGCAATTAAAGGTGGTACCACGCTCCTCAAAACCTCCTGATCAAAGGCTTTGCAGTCGAATGTATTTTATCGTTTTACCCAGGACGCGAATGTAATTTATTGTCATACTCATGACGTTAACAGTTTTTTTTCTTTTCTGTATTGATTGATTTGTTTTTTTACAGTTTATCAACCCTTTGCTGATTATTTCAAACCAGAAAATACTTAGATTGTAAGATTCTTTGGTGGGGGGGTACAAGTTTTATTAATCAACCTATATGTGGAAAAGAACTTGATTAATAACTTTTCAAAGGGTATTTTCCCATAAGTGAATATGACGAACCCAACATGAATTCGAATTCGGCTCTTCGAGTATCAATTCCGAACCATTATCCATTACACCACCCGCACATCCAGGCTTACAACACGATAAGAGATGGGTTCATGCCTTTCCCAAGCGTATTTGTGCATAAGTGAATATGACGAACGCAAATGGAATTAGACCTTAGCTCTCCGATTAAAAATTCCAAGCCATTATCCATTACACCCACATCTCATCCAAGCTTACAACACCTGGTATTCCAAAGCGGTTACACATCTAGGTAATGACCTTGCTCGACGTTGCTTAACTACAGTGATCGTACAGGAATAGCTGTTTCAACGTGATGTGTCTGGAAGCTTATTCCATTTGAATAAGAAAGGAGGAAAAGAAAGAATTCATTTATCCTAACTTAAAAGGAAGCATGTGTTATTAGTAATCCTTGTAAATCCTTCTGAGTCAGGATTAGTAGACGTTAAAAAAAGTTACCTTTAAACTTTCAATGTTGTGGGTAATGAAATTATAATGGCTTAACAATACAAGTCTTACTAAGTTACCCATAGATGGGAAACAATAAGAGGTGGGTTCATGCCTTTCCCAAGGGTATTTGCGCGTAAGTGAATATAACAAACCCAATGGAAATTGGAACTCGGCTCTCCGATTAACAATTCCGAGCTATTACCACCCGCACATCCAAGATTACTGTCTCGGTACTGACCAGGCACAATGTTGCTTAACTTCGGTGATCATACGGGAACAGGTGTTGCAACGTGATGTGACCGTAAATCTACGATGCAAAGACCAAGAGAAGACTATAAGTTTTGGATAACAATAACAACCAGTCACTTGAAGGGATACGGCACAAAAATTTCACATCTTCTTCTTCTTCTTCTTCTTCTTCTTCTTCTTCTTCTTCTTCTTCTTCTTCTTCTTCTTTGTGCTGTGTACTTTCTTGATGTAGGCGATCATAGTTCTCTACAACTTAATATCCATTTTTGGCCTTGTTGGCTATTCGTCATCTATTCATCTCCCTGTTCTGCCTTTTCATTAATACAAGGTAGTTTGCTTACTCTTTTTCTCTGTTGTCCCTAGGTATTGACCAGGCTCTGTGTTGCTTAACTTCGGTGATGTGTCCGTAATCCCATGTTACATAGACCAACAAAAGGCTAAATTTTGGATAACAATGCTCACCGGCGTCCTGAAACGATACTAAGCATAAAACATTCACAAATTATTATTCTTCTATATGCCGTGTCCCTTATTGACGTAGGAGATCATAGCTCTCCACAACTTCCTATCCATTTTTGGTCTTGTCTCTTCGTTATTTCTCCATATCCCTGTTCTGCCTTCCATTTATACAAGGTAGGTTGCTTGCTGTTTTTCTCTGTTGTCCCTAGGTGAGTGCATGAGAGAATCGACGTTTCAAGTGGCCGTAAGACATTTTTGTCTATGGATAAGGTCTTATTTTCTAACTTTTTTTAAAGTATAGTAGAACGTCAGCATGTCATTATTTTCTCTACAAGATATATTTTTTTGTCCATTTTAATTTTTAGCTCTTGTCCAAAATCCCCAAATTATGCAGTTTCTGTTAATTGGAACATTTGTTTGGAATTCTGTGGTACCAGATCACGATGTCCAAACAAGTAAGACCTAGTACAGTACTGATGCGGCATTCACCCTGGGCGGATTGAGCCGGCTTCTTCCTGTTATGAGAAGATTCTTGGGATAAATTACAGAAGTAGGGTACCCAGGCCTACTCGGATAACGTTCTTGCTTGCCGCGGGGTTCCCACAGACGCAGAGACAGGAACGACCAGAAGCCGCCGGTTACCGATGCAGACGCTCCTTGGATTTTCACCAGAGCCCTTGTTAGCCGGCGTGTGTGTCAGACCTGTCCGCCTTGGGTGGCCCTACCAGGAACGAAGTTCCGGGCGGCATAGCTCTGACACTACCGTTTACACCCCCCCCACCGACTGTGGGTTGGACTTTGGACTTTGGGGGCTTACAGTACCAGGTGTTCCCAAGCGGTCCCCCATCTAAGTACTGACCTGGCTCTACGATGCTTAACTTCGGTGATCGAACGAGAACCGGTTTTTTCAGCGTGATTTGACCGTAAGTAAGACCTAGAAGGTTGATTCACTAAAAAATCATTTTTAATCAGTAATCAATAAATATTCCCGATCATTGCTATAAACATTTTCCTTTCTTTTCGCCATTCACATTGTAAGGTCGCGTGCAAAAACATTACCGGTGATATATTTATACATCTATGTCTTATATCTGCCCGTGTCAATGCAATGGCGAAAAAAAAAAGACCTACCTAACTAAAATAAAATCAATTAATTTAATTTTTACGAAGAAATTATATACACTATTTACATTATTCGAACTATTGTCCTCAAATTTGTCGCCATGTTTATCACACGTTTCTTCTTCAGGTTGTTGGAATGTCAAACTGAACCCCTTATTACGCTCACTGCGGTAGACTGTTCCAATTCCACGTGCCATGTCTAATGGATGTCAGTTATCTCCTGTTAATTCCCCTCTCCAAGATCTCCACTGCCTCTAACCAGGTATTGAACTCACACTCTTTGGGTCCTGTCTCTGGATCTAACTAAAGCCTTTATCCACTGTGCCATGTGTCCTTGACGTTGTGATAAACATGGCGACAAAGATGAGGGCAATAATTCGAATAATGTAAATAGTGTACATAATACCTCATCACAGAAATATAGACAGATAAGAATTCATAATTTATTAATAATATAAAACATATAAATATAAGATATATATATATAAAATATATCTTAACGTAAACAATGACAACATATTATGGTCAGACTTAATCCACTTCATAATGTGTTTTCATTTTTTAAGTTAACATATAATTCGTCAGCAGATATGATCGTTCAGGAAAGATCGTGGAAGATTTGTTGTTTAAAAACATTAATTTGGACTTTGCTAACTTTGCTCCCTCTAAGTGGTAAAACACGTCATATCAAATGACGACTCGGTATAGGATACAGGTTCGATTCCTGATGGAGAATGCATACCTTATTTCTAAATTTCTCGAATGTTCAGGCAGGTAAATGTAAAGGTATTTATTATATTGATTAATGAAAAAAAAAACAGAGCATTTAGTTAAATAAATTGTATCTCTTTAAAATAATTTATTAACAGAAAATATATTAAATAATTGTCGGACACAATCCATTTCATAATAGATAGATAGATAGATAGATAGATAGATAGATAGATAGAAACAGATTGAGATAGATAGGTTTTGGTTTTTCGTTAGTATTGGCGTTTGTGTAATAGTGTATTAAATAAGAATAAGCCTTCTATCCCTCCTCTCTTCACTTAATTTGAGGTGTTAACATCTAATAAAGCAGAATGTTTTGCTCGAAAATTCTCTTCAAGTTCTACACTTAACTCATCACATAAGTGTGTGCGTGTGTATGTGTGTGAGTATGTGGGTGTGTGAGTGAAAGAGAGAGAGAGAACGTACGCGTTAGTTTGAGAGATAGTGAATGACAGTGAAGAGTAAGCAAACTTACATATATATGTACATAATTGAAGATACAATAACAACCCTCAGCTTTAAATTTACTTTTAAACTGAAAGTATTTATATCCTAAGCTGCTTCAAACTTTTTCATCTTGGTATTGACTTCAAATTCATCGATCACATTTATTAGAAATAAACCCAGGCTATCAACAGTAAACTTTGCCTTTAGTATCTTCAATCTCACACCGCATTTAGGAGTTGGAATTTTTAAGAAGAGAGACTCTTTAATATTGAATTAATTCCTACATGCTTCAAAACTAGAGCGATTCATTTACACATAACAAATATTCTTTCGAAAACTTGACACGTCTATGAAAACACCTATTACAGAGAAATAAAACTGATGCATTCGAATATAAGATTTATTTTGAGTGTATATTTGACAAGATTTACTCTTTGCTAAAAGTTTTTTTTATGTGAGCTCATTGTACTTTTCTCGCAAGATGTTTTTATGTACTAACAAACTAGGAATTGTCTAGATTTTAAGTAGTACCTTTGAAATTAGATTTACAAAATAACTTAACCAGGTTGTACCAAGGCTAAATAAAAAGTTCCGAACATTTTTCTTTAATGTCTTAAGTTTGGCCTGACTGCCTTAAGAACCAGAATTCTATATTCTATCTTTTTACCTGGGCTGAAACAATCTGAGCTACGAAGCAGTCATAAAAAAGTACGTTTTGAATAAATAAATATCGAACGCAAACGTAATGATCGTGAAAATTGATAGCAAGCAAAAAACAATTTCTCAAGTTTATTTGACTCTGTTTACGCCCTTTCCATTGTGTTTTATCTGAAAATGTTTTAAATGAATTATACAAGTTATATTAAGAACTAGCAGTAGAGCCCGGCGTTGCCCGGGGATGTAACAGTAAGAGATAGATCAAGTATCGACCATCATAAAGACTGAAAAATAAAATTGACAAAGATTATTGTTTAAGGTTGACAGATACGTATGTCTTAATTAGTTTTATTTTTTTATATACTTTTTTTTTACGAATTGGTCAAACCCAAACTCAAACAAAAACATTGTTTTCAATCGTTATGAATAGAATTTTATTATAAACAATTGTCTTGTAAATGGAATTTTTAAAGCATTCTGAATGTAAAAATAAAGAAAAAAGTGTGCAAGACAATAAGAAACACTACCTGCCAAAAAAAAGTGAAGTTTTGTTGAAATCGGTTGAAAAATGTAGGAAATCCGATCCCATATATAAACGAACACACACACACAGATACACAGACACAGACACACACACACACACACACACACACACACACACACACACACACACACACACACACAACCTGGGTTTCATAATAAGTATAACTCGAGATGAGTTGTACACCTTTCATTCCGCGAAAGCGATACCTCTTAATCGTGTTTTCAAATTGATTTCGTGCAAAACCAATTGTGTTTTTCCAATTTTTGGCGCTGTCAGAACCACTGCCAGGTAATTTTACGTAGTCCTGTGAAGTTTTGTTGAAATCGGTTGAAAAATGTAGGAAATCCGATCCAATATATAAACGTACAGACACACACACACACACAATCTGGGTTTTATAATAAGTAAGATACACAATTCATTTGCTATAGGTTTCTCTACTCTCTGATTAAAGATTGAAGATCAATCAACCAATCCCACAGACGATAATGAACCGTTGCCCGTTGCATTAAACTAATGTAAAAGATGTAATATGATCTAAGACTTTCTCTGCCAACAAATTTAATGATGTTATATATTTACCTATGTTTGTTCACACAAAATTTCTAAAAGCTTTCAATGAATTTCAATAATATTTTATGAATAAAACTGATTAATTTTTAAAGTGGAGAAATGACTAAATTATATTTTGTTTGAAGATTGTACAGTGTATATGATTCGGGACGAACATTAATTCCCTCAAATATTGATTGAATTCCGACTGATGCTGTATAATGTTAAAAGATTTGGGGGCAAGAGATACTTTATATGACGACAGCAGTTTGAAATATATAAAAATAAGCTTACATAGTTACCCCCCTTGATTCGTATCTGTCATTCAGACTTTAGCTACAGTGCTATCCACTCTCTGAATACTTTCTAGTTTTTACCTAGAAAAGTAATAAATTCAATATAAAGACGACTGAACATTTCAGGGGCCAAAATTTAGAGTTCCAACTATTTCCGTATTTGTGACACGATTAGATTTCTCCGTCATATGACGATGATTATAATGTTTAATCTTTGATATTCTTGAAGATGTACTCTGAAACAATTAAGATCATCTCCAGCTGGTTCTGTTTACCAAGGGATATAAGAGAAATAACTAAATTATATTTTGTTTGAAGATTGTACAATGTATATGATTCAGGACGAACATTGATTCCCTCAAATATTGATTGAAATCCGACTGTCGCTATAACAAAGCCCTTGTGGCAACAGTTATTAAATTCCCCATCAGTGATCGCTGATTGGTTTGCTTTTAAGGTCTTATCAACCCCTTGTGGGTTATCTAAAGCCGAGAACATATCTTGGATTATAATAATTATTTTGAAGTTGAAACAAGATCCTGTTATTATTTTCGTTTTTATCTTATGAATCCATTTTCATTGCCTGTAATTAGTTTGATGAAAATCGTTTCTCTGTCTCAAGCAAGAGAGACAAATATTTAAACAAGTTCCTCTTCGTCATTTTATATGATAAAAGTCTCAGAAAGCTTTCAAAAAAAAAACTTAAAATTCTAATAAAAATAATTATGCTATTTTTATAGCATATTTTTCCAAGCGTTTCATAAATTCGACATATTTAAACTTTTTAGCTCATCCAGAACATATATTTTCCTTGCGATCAAAATCTTTTAATTTCAAACTATTCGTTTAACGCGCTTACACCTACTTCAGCTAAGCGTGTTGTTTTTATTGTATCTTCCTCCAAAGGTTCATCCAGTTTTCAAATTCTCAGCTCTTCCAAAACATTTCTCCTTAAAATGCGTTCTTTCCAAGAATAAAGGTCATATAACATTGTTAAATATATGCACAAAAAAGACATTCTGTCAACACAATAAAAGTGTTAAGATATCCAAGGTAAAACTCCAAACTCAAATTTTAACAGCTTGTAAGCTTTTACTTAATGTACCCAAATCCCGTGCAAAGGTTTCAGTTATCCACTGTCAATCCATGAAATAAACAATTCATATCTTTCTTGCGTATAGTGGAAAAAAAAGCATCATATATGTAAAGTATTATGAGCGGTTACAAAAATTTGCCGTAGAACATATTTCCCGCGCAACATTGTGGAGTACTGTTTGAAAGGTTCATTATTATACACGGTTTCAAGTATCCGCTGAAGTTCATGGAGCGTATAAGAACAGGTTACATTATCTGTATTGCAATTTCCTAAGTTTATCCTCTTCGTCTTTTTTTTTTTTTTTTTTTATGTGCCGTTCAGAATGTGAGCGATCATGGTTCTCCACAAGTTTCTGTCCTTTGTTGGTCTTAGTAAGATTTGTCATTTTTGCTAGCTCCTCCTAAACTTTGTTCTTTCAACCAATTGCACAAGCTCATTTGATACAAGATCAAAATAATAAGGCATCATCAAAGATCAAACTCACGGTACCATCGAATTGGGTGGAAAAACGAACTTACTAACTCTTGTCAGGTAGACGCCTTGCTCGAATTTGAATGTGTCAATGTCTTTCGTCAAGAGGCGTTCTTTTTAAAATGAAATGTGTCTGTTACAAGAACCTGCTTTGGGTAGTCGATGAGTATCGAACTCATTACATATTTGTAATGACCGGCCAAATGAAATCCCTAATCGATTGTGGATCGAAATTATCACATTTATTGGTCTGTACAACTTTGCTAACCATTGCGCTGTGGTTGGCACCTTAGACTATACTATTAACAATACGTACATACTATACGAATCCTATAACAATATGTACATTCTATACTAATTCTATAACAATAATTACATCCTATACCAATTCTATAAACTGAGAATAGGAATTATTTTAGATTTTTAATTATTTTAGGGTTGGTTAATTGATATCTTTTTACAACTTTTACACATTTTGCAGGTTATTTAAAGCCATAAATATCTTTAAATTTAATTTTAATTGTATTGGAGATAATAATGATCTACTGATAAAATGCCTACTAATTAACCCATATCGGGGAGGAGAAGAGGTGAATTTATATCTATCACAAGGGTGTTTATGCATAAGTGAATATAAGAAATCCGGCTGGAATTGGAACTCGGCTATCCGATTTGGAATTCAGAGTCATTATCCATTACACTACTTGGACATATAAACTTACAGCATCTGGTATTCATAAGCGGTCACGAATCTATGTACTGACCAGGCTCGACGTTGCTTAACTTTACTAATCGTATGAAAAATGGTGTTTCAATGTAATATGGCCGTAATCCCCAGTATTTTAAGGATTCAAGTATTTTTGATGGATCCTAACAATCATAAGTCAAGCTAAGTGGCTGTGATGTGCCTCACAGCTGTGACGCGTAAATCATTTTTAAAACACCGTCGATTTGCCCATATATGCTGAGTTACATCACGTCTATTGGTTAGGGAAAATGTCAGTGCAGTCTTTTGGACTCAGATATGCCAATCTGATAAGATTCAAAGCATTATCTTGGTATCAGGACCTGCAGATATCTCCGACAAACGTTAAGATCAACAAGCTGATTTTCAAGAAAGTTGCTAAATGCCTGAAGCCGAATAAAAACAAGTGACTGCCAACCTTTTTGACGACCTTTCGTAGCGAAAGTAAGGTTTAAAGTTTTCATTGCAAGTATATAGGTAGAGCAGGACGTGTTTATTTCTTTCTTTCTACTTTCCTGACATAGATAAATGTCCTTAGAAACAAAGAAAAGATTGCTGAACTACTAACAAATATCTAATTCCTATGTGGCAGTGAATATTATACTTCGTTTTATACTTGAGCCTATATGCAAACATTGAAATTGATTTTATACTTTCGCCTATAAGAAAACATTATACTTGGTTTTATTCTTGAGCCTATAAGCAGATATTATACATAGTCTTATGTTTGTGCCTATAAACAAATATTAATTGATTTTATACTTGAGCGTATAAGCAAACATTATAATTGGTTCTATACTTGAGCCTATAAAAAAACATTATAATTCATTTTATACTTGAGCCTATAAGCATGAATTATACAGGGTCTTATACTTTAGCCTATAAGCAAACATTATAATTGATTTTATAATCACAGATAAAGAAGACTTGGGACGACAGAGATATGGTTCTACAGAAGGATGGTGAGGATATTATGAATAGAACATTTGAGTAAAGATGAAGATTTAATGAGAATAGTAACTTCAAGAAAACAGCAGCTAAATTTTTTAAAGTTGATATTTCTGCGACACATAATGAGGAAAGAAGGCGTGGAGAATTTATCACACGCATGACATTGTAATCAAGAGAAGCAAAAAGAAATAACGAGTACTCTATTTGTCGAGTTTAAGCGGTCTGATAGAACAAGGAAGAAGATAAATGGTAGGCGGGCCACAGATAACAACAAACGCACAGAACGTTGTGGAGAGCCGTAGTCACATGCTGAAAGACTCTATAACATCCTTTTTCGACAAATTCAATATACGCAAACACAAAATGGACACATACAATATAAAAACACATACCTACAGACATACATACACACACTTTATGCAAATAAATATTTTTCTCCCTTTTTTTCTATGTATACAATACACGCACACGAACAGAAAGTTAAATATAGATGTGCTTTCAGCGGTGCCGAGGATAAGCCTTGCATCCTCTGCTGAGGGATAAGACTCACCACCGGAATATTCTGGAAAAACGTCCAGGGGGATGCTTGCAGACTGTTGTATAAGTTCGAATATAATATTTGCTTACAGGCTTAAGTATAAAACTAATTATAATGTTTGCTTATAGGCTCAAGTATAAGACTAAGTGTAATGTTAGCTTATAGCCTCAGGTATAAGTTCAAGATTATCAATTACAATCTTTGCTTATTGGCTCAAGTATAAAACTAATTATAATGTTTGCTTATAGGCTAAAGTATAAAACCCTGTATAATGTATGCATATAAACTCAAGTAAAATATCAATTATAATTTTTGCTTATAGGCTCAAGTATAGGACCAAGTATAATGTTAGCTTATAGCCTCAAGTATAAGTTCAAGATTATCAATTATAATCTTTTCTTATTGGCTAAAGTATAAAACCAATAATAATATTTGCTTATAGGCTCAAGTATAAAACTAATTATAATGTTTGCTTATACGCTAAAGTATAAAATCAATTATAATGTTTGTTTATAGGCACAAGTATAAGAACTAGTATAATATTTGCTTAAAGGCTCAAGTATAAAACCAAGTATAATGTATGCTGATAGGCTCAAAGATAAGATCAATTATGTTTGCTTATATGCTGAAGTATAAGTCCAAGTATAATGTTTGCGTATAGGCTCAAGTATAAAATCAATTACATTATATAGTTATGTAAGTTAAAACAAAATGATTGCTTATAGGCTGACGTATAAGACCCAATATAATGTATATTTATAGGCTCAAGTATATGATCAATCCTAATGTTTGTTTATAAGCTCAAATCTAAGAGCAAGTATAATATTTACTAATAGGCTCAAGTATAAACATAACAAACGTTTACACGTAGAATTAAGTATTAGCTCGACCAATGTTTACCTACAGATTATAATAATAACAGAACAGTTCGATATTAAATGACGCAATGATGGTTAATAGGCCGAAAAATCCACTACCTCGCCCATGTCCAACGCATAACATATTACTAAGTTGGAATCGCATCTTCCGCATCATTGCAAATATACTTTTATCAAGAATGGATAAATATAATAGCAAAAGACACTGAACAATACTAAAATATAAACGATCGAGAAGACAGGTGATTCGATTTTGATGATGAGCTGAATCTATCTTGTACGTTTTTAAATCTACCATTTTTCCGTGTACTGAATATTGCTGCTATATCTGATCAGGTGCTCTGTTTATATATATCTAGATTCTCGACAAAATCTAAAGAAAGGTCTTGCAATATTATCGGTTCTGACCTAGCATTTCGATTTCAGTCACTTTCCCACTGCCGTGACGTGGCTTGCCCTTGTGTTTTTTATAAAGATTTCCATGGCTGTTGTTCTAATGAGCTTCCTGTTTTGGTACGTCAACTGCATGAATTTAAGCGTATGATTAGATTGGCGACTAGCTCTCATCATTTTACTGTTGCAATAGTTAAATATAACCGTAAGTTATATTTTAATATTTTTTTATCTCGTTTGTGGAATTCTCTTTCGGTTTATTGCTTTTCTGCCACCTACGATCTAAATTTAAATGCGACGTCATTCACCATCTTTTGTCTTGCTTGATGTCTGTTTATTGCCCTTTCTCCTCACCAAATTTTTTTCTCATTCTCTTTCATTTACAGTAACCTCTTGCGTCTTAGTGGCATTAACACCTTATTTGGTATGAAATTATTTTTTTTTAAATTCCACGTTGAATATATTAGCGCCTTGTTTTTTTTTTTGTTTGTTTGTTTTTTGCTTCTACAGTATTCTAAACAGGAAAACAAATCAGCAGTTTTCTTTTTGATATTAAATAACTCAAGGAGTGATATTTAGTAAAATCAACCCACTCAACGCAATTCTAAAAATCCACATAGCTCATTTTCTTTTCTCTCGCAAATTTCTTTTATATTAAAGATTACATATGTCCGTATATTGGACCGGAGTAAACAGCGGAATTTGATCGCAAAGTTTCGCTGTATAATGCTCGATCGTTATGATTAATATTCCCTATTGAATTCAGGAAAGGAGGAAATTATGTTAAAAAATAAAAATGTGTTGCGTAAAATAAATATTTCTTCATCATTAGGACACGGACATTGATGCACCATGAAATATATAAAGATAATCTCTTGCTCTCGGTCTCACTCTTTCGCTCTCACTCTCTCTCTCTCTTTCGCTCTCTCTCTCTCTCTCTCTCTATATATATATATATATATATATATATATATATATATATATATATATATATACGCGTTGGTTACATCCAGTGACAGACCCAAAGAGTGGGAGTTCAATACCCGGTTAAGGCAGTGGAGAACTTTCAGAGGGAAAATTAGCAGGAGATAACAGATAACTGACATCCAGCAAACATGGCACGTGGAACTAGAACAGTATACCCCAGTGATCGAAATAAAGGGTTCAGTTCGAAATTCCAACATCCTGAAGAAAGCCGGAGCGTACAACGGCCGAAACGTTGTGACAAATATGGCGACAAAGATGAGGACAATAGTCCGACTAATGTAAATACTGTACTATATATATATATATATATATATATATATATATATATACATGCACACACACTCAAAAAAATACATATTTATAGATACACACTGTTTTACTTCGTCTTTCCTAGAAATAAAGAGTTTAATATTCTCTCTCTATCTATCTATCTATCTCTATCTCTCTCTCTCTCACACACACACACACATACACACCATACATTAAACACATTAAACACATACAAATGCACTCACACTCTCTCTCACATTACATTTACAGTATAATGATAAGGATTCTGTTTTTATATGTGCATGTTTGCCTGAGAATGTTACAGAGCAAAAACGGCACATCTTACCGAGACTTTTGTTAGGAGAATACCGTTAAAATATTGTAGTAGGCATTTATTTGTCATCTGAGATAATAGCACCGTCTCATTTGGTCAAACATTCAGTCATTTTGGGAGCAGCATCAAGAGTGGTTTAACAGACAAATCTATGCATGTCACTCTCTTGTGCAGGTGCAATAGACGGAATGAAGGACAGGTATTGATGTTTTTTTTCTTTCTTCGTTGTCTTCTGATCTCAAACATTTGCTTTTGTCTTTTCCCGGCTTTTATGACTCCACCTTGAACATCATGGCGCCAGCCGCTGTGATCGTCTGCTAGATGTTCCCAGCTACCAGAGTTGATGCCTGTCAGTTTCAGGTCTTGCAAACATCAAAACGGTTGTGTAGGGCAAACCTACCGGAGCGGTGGGCTGCGGCCAGCTCACCGTACAAGATGTTTTTGGTATAAAGAACATAGTATAAAATATTTTAACTTGTAGAATAAAGCAATTTCCTGCAGAATTTACAACTTAAATTGTGTCCAAGTTCGTACTCACCCCGATAACCGTGTTGGGTATGACGATAAAATACATCCGGGTCCTAGGTTAAACGATGGAATGCATCCTAGAGGAAGGGCTCTGATCAGGAGTTTCTAACCCAGGGATGTGACTAGGAATACATTTTTGAAAAAAATTATTACCAGCAATACATTTTGTTAAAAAATACTAGCAATACATTTTTAAGAAAACAATTATTACCAGCAATATATTATTACCAGCAAAACTTTTGAAAAAAAAATATTACCAGCAATAAAACTTTTCTCGGTATTAAATAACCAATTGGGGTTGATATGCTGTAATATAAACCAAACCAGTATATACTGAGATAGATAGATAGATAGATAGATAGATAGATAGATAGATAGATAGATAAAAAAATATTACCAGCAATAAAACTTTTCTCGTTATTAAATAACCCATTGAGGTTGATATGCCGTAATATAAACCAAACCTATAGATAGATAGATAGATTTTAGTTCAGCTGAGGATTATATACGCGATAGGAAGATTATGCTATACCTGTATGCCTTGAAAATCAACTTTATAAATACTGAAGGTAACTGGGATCAAACGCAGATCGCCAGTGACAGTGAGAATTATATAAATCAATTTCACTTACCAAATACGCACCATTTTTATTTTCAAGTCGTGAGCCGATGTCGAGAGAAATTATTTTCTCTGGTCTGTGTTAGTGTGTGACAGTAATGGTAGTTATGTTAGAGAAAATTGTGTAACACTTTTTTTTTTCACGTGTGTGTATAAAGGAAAAACCGCCATTATATTAATAAAATTTTTGTCTTTCCTCGGATTAGATTACATCCAACTGACGCCAGAGGCGAATTTGCTTTTATTTTACACTCGACAGCCGATCAGATTGAATCTACAATACAAAGGGATGCCTACTTTTACTAAAAATTTTGTTACCAAGCGCTATATTAACAACAAGTTTCCTATAAAAATATTTTATTATCTATAAACGTTCGATTCTGTGGAAAATGTAGTTGATAGCCTAATTTGCATGAGTCAGTGGTGTCGGGTTGGGGTTGTCGAACTAAAGCCGCTACGTAGTTTATTGATATTTCTTCCAGAAATGAAATTGCGATTTTATCGGATGATAAAAATTAACGGTCCAGTAACTAAAGAAGTACTTCCTATTTGCCTGGTTGATTAAATCTTATTTTATTTATTTATTTTTATATTTTTGCTTTATTTTTAAGGGCTGGTGTATCGAATGTTGACCACAAAGCCGAAGAGATTGAAATGCTATTCTGTCTTTATTTTGATTGGGTTTATTCTATATTTTGAAGGGTTTTTTTTAAAAAAAAAAAAAAAACCTATTCGATTATGTGTACTTATATTTTATTCTGAATAATATTATCCATTCGCCCTTACTACAAATCTCTCCAATTTGGGCAAGAGAAAAGTTGCAAAAATTTACTGTCAGCCATCTTTGGATAATGATTGGCTGTAATTTGCACTGGCGTCTCTCGATTTAGGTTCGGACCTGGGCGAGCCACTCGTCTTTCGGTTACATTGAACAAAAATTTGGTCGATGACGAGAAAGAAAGAAAATCAGTTTTACATCGCTATTTTTAAAAAGGCATGTTCTCATTATCTGGTTACGAAATTCTATTGACGAGAAAGAAAATTGGGTTCAACTTTTTTTTTAAATACTCACAAACAGGAACCTAGAGAGAAGTCATATAAACTATATCTGAAATCAAATATTACGGAGGTTCCTTTTTTTATATTACTTTTCTAACCTTTTTTATATTTCTTTTCTACCCTGTTTTTCTTAATGCAATAGTAATATTGGGGGACATGTTTGCAAAATTTTCTACTCCATTTTTTCAAATAAAGTTCGGATTAAAAAGAAAATAATAATTTTGGGAATGATGAAACATTTTTCCTTTTACTAATTATTTTACTGTTTGCAAAAAAAAAAAAATAATACAATTTCTATTAAAACATCTCAGAAAATCCGAAATAAAAATATACATTATTTGGTTTTAGAGAGATTTTAAACTTTTAAAGTTTCATAGTGAGAGAAAGGAGATTTACAGAGATTTTTCTGTCTTAAAATCAAACTAATGTTTTAGATTTTCGTGAACGTGAGAAGAACCAGGAAAAGAAAAGAACTTCTTAGGAATTTTGTTTAAGGAAGCCCTTCTCGATGATCATTTCGAATGGGAATTGAGAATGATCATCATTGGGTAACCTCGTTAATGTGGCCTTGTACCAAACTCAACTAAACTTAATAAATAAAGGAATTCGTTAGGGTTGGGAGTCGATTTTCTGTTGGCGGTCTCTTATCAAAGCGAACTTTATTAAATAATTATATTAAAGGCATATATGGGGTATCCACTATGGAGTCCTATATTATACAACCTATGTCTACTTTTTGAACCGGACCTATATCAACTTAGCCACTCAAATATAATCTAGAATTATATCTACCTTTTTGAGTCGTATAAATCGGATATATATATCTAACTTTTGACAATACGATAAAGCAGATCTATTTCTACCTTTTTAAGACAAGTGTAAATATGACATATGTCAATAGTTTTTACTCAAGAATAATTTAGACCAATGCCCACCATTATAAAATTAGTGCAAACCGTACCTATGTCTAATTTTTAACACTTGTGTAAACAAGACAAAGGACTACATCTTTGGTACTTGTATTAACCGGACCTATGTCTACGTATTTTTTAGACGGGTGTAAGGTGGACATATGTCTATTTTATTTTTACTTTAGCGCAAACCAGACCTACGTCTACTTTTTTTTAGTCTAGTGCAACCCAGAAATATGCGTCCCTTTTTCTTATTGTAAGCCGGACATGTATCTAACTTTAAAAACTAGTTTGCTGGTCGTTGACTCTTCAAGAGTTCTTCCACTCCAAATTAAGAAAAATGAAGAACCGGCGTAGTCGCCGACCATCCGAAAAAGTTTCTTCGTTAGGAAGAAAAATATAAGAGCCAGCGAAGACAGCGAGCCACTTACCTGATACATTTCTGTAAATGAATAAGAGCACATTGTAGGGGACTTGGCTAAGAGCTGCAATAAATTTGTGGTCCAGAAGACCCTTGATTACCTCGCCTTGAAGAGACAACTGTATATATCAATAAGAGGTTGAGGAGAGGCACGATAACCCAGGTCTTGAAATGACATCTGGATATATGGTTAAGAGTTTGGATAGAGGCATGATCACTCACGTCTTGAATGGGCAAATGGATTTATCGATAAGAGGTTGGGGAGAGCCATGATCACCCACTTCTTGAAGGGACAATTGGACATATGAATAAGATGTTAGGCAGATGACTTGAAGAGACATCTGGATATATGGATAAGAGGTTGGTGAGAGATATGTTCAGTCACGATAAGAGACTGTGGAGAGCCATGACAACCCACGTCTTAAAGTGACAACAGTATATATGGATAAGATGTAGGGGTTAGCCATGATCACCCATGGCTTAAAATGATAACTTGATATATGGATAAGTGGTAGGTGTTAGCCATGATCACGGGTTGAAATGTCAACTCGTGAAATGCATATGAGTTTGGGGAGCGCCATGATTATCCAAGTTTTGAAGGGACATCTGTATGAATGCATAAGATCCTGGGCAGTACTATGATCGCGAATGACATGAGCTGCCAAATCTTACATTTATAAATGGATATATGAAGAAGAGTTTGAGTCATGATCAACCACGTCTCGAGGGACAACGATATATGGATAAGAAGTTGAAAAAGCCATCATCACACATCTCTTGAATACACGTCTGTATCGGCATAAGATGTTAAGCAGAGTCATGATCACCCACGATTTGTAGGAAAAACTGGAGATATAGATAAAAGGTTCGGGGATCCATGATAAACCACGTCTTGAAGATACATCTGGATATACAGATAAGAGGTAAGTGAGAGCTATGATCGCCCACATCTTGAAAGGACACCAGTATATATGGATAAGTGGTGATGGAGAGCAATGAACGCTCACGTCGTGAAAGAACAAGTGGACATATGCATATGAGGTTGGGCACAGCCGTGATGAAACACGACTTGAACGGGCATCTCGATATATGGACAGCTTGCAATTTTGCATCTGGAATCAAGCATTTAGATCGATTTTTTCCCCATGGAACCTACATCTATTTAATCAACTTTATATATCCATTGGAGGAACATGTCGAGGTTGCTCTTTTAGCATCTGGATCTATGCATTTAGTTCAAAATAATCTATTTTGTATGGAACCTAAAATAACCTGTCCATCTTTCTACATCCATTTTAGGAGGATAAAACAGATTGCTCTTTTTATATCTGGGGTCGAGAATTTAGTTCGAAATTATCGATTTGATATCTAACATACATATATCTCTCCAAATTTATACATCCTTTGGAGGAACATAGATTGCTCTTTTCACAAGTATTTATATCGAAATGCATTGTTTGTTCTCGAACCTACACGGATAGTCTGTTTTTGAAGCTATATACATAAAACAGTTGAAACCTAACCTGAACAAAATAAAATATGAAATCTCCACAAATATTCTTAAATGCCTATAATTGATAACAGAAGCCATTGGTTTATACCAACGGCTTTCCATACTTAATACTTCTCGTTTTCACTCTAGCGCGGTCATGTGTGACGTCACGAGATGCGACGCTATTTTCGCTTCCGCGTCTCGTATTCACGAGTTTGTCGTTGCTTTGAAATTTTTCATGGAACAAAAACGAAGTATTATTTTGTTTCGTCCGTGTGTTGTTTGATATATTGAAATGTAATTGCCATCTTTGGTAATGACTTATGTAAGCCGAAAGCTTAGATTGGATTTAAACATGTATCAATATGGGGATTTCCTTTCGTCTTTCAACGATAATGTGATTAAGCTTATCAGACAACATGAAAGAAACTTACTTAAAATAAAGACAAAACTTGTCTATATTATTTAATGGAACATGCATTAATATATATATATATATATGTGTGTGTGTGTGTGTGATTCTTTATTAATATATCCACAAAACTTAGTTTCACGCAACATTTTTAACAAACTTAATAATCTCGATAGATTTTACCTTTGAACCTGAGTCTAACAACACTTTATCCTTAATAGACAGCAAACGACCTTTAGTTGGAGGTTTACAGAAAATTTACCAACAAGAAAGTTCTTTATCAATTTTATCCCAACAGCTGTAACAGAAGAAAATCTAAAATAATTCTAGGATTCCCTTTAAGCATCTGCAGCCCTGTAATATCGTCATTATTTCATCCATAACGCCAAGAAAAATGGTTTATAAAATATACAACCTCAAAAAGAAAGTAACATTTTTAATAACAATAACAGTGATTATAAACTAAATAAAAACACACATATGACACTACCTATTGTCGGAAATAATAAAGAATAGGTTTTCGTGAGTGGATCGGCGATTTAGGCTGAGAGGCCCTAAGGCGCGAACGCCTCATTCTCCTCTGTTTCAGTAGCCTTCCATTTGGATTAGCGGAAGAGGTGAGGGCAGAGGTATGTTATAAAAATCCCTGCACCTCATACTCGACAGCCTTTTGACCGACAGCTAAACAAGTTATTTTTATTTTTTCTGTCTGTTATTACATGACCCTAACGAAGAGACGCAAAGGAATGACGTTTTCTTTTGCAACCCGGTCAATTACCAATTACCTCCACGCTGGTCTTTTCAGTCGAATTCATTTTCGATACTTTTAACTTCTTAACATATATTTCCAAAACGATTTACCCAAGCGTAACAATATCAAAAGAATTACAATCTCATGGGTAGGATCAAAACTAAAAAAGTTTAAAAAAATAATCATTCTGAATCAGGGAAATATAAAATAAACTGTCACAACTGCTCCTGACAATGCATGTGGAAACTTGCAATAATTTACAAATCAAACTATGAACACAAGAAAAATTTTATACACAACAATTTATCAAATGTATCAGTTATACATAGAAATAAATTCAAATACAACTTTGTCCTCCAACCACTTCTTAATGTTACTTCGCCGTTTCATTTTACACATTACCCTCACCCTTTCCCTCACGCTGAAATCCCCTGCATAAAACGTTGCTCTACAATCACTCAAAAATCAAGACGTGTTTCTATATTGGACAACGGCGACCGGAAAAGATCCGATAACGTTCCTTTCTCGTCAGATTCATAATAGATTGCTTAACAAATGATCCGATTTGTGGTGCTGCAGTTAATAACTGACAAGACGGCAAAATCTATAAGCATCGACAGACCAATGACAACCCTGTATCTATAGTCTGCCAGTATTCTGTAGATGGACTGTGTTACTTTTCGTTCTTTTATTCATTTTCACATGATTTCTACTTGCTTTGATTTACCATTTTCTTTCTCTTCGCACCTTTCTGCTTTCTCTGACGTTGTCAATTTATTTATTGTTTCCTATGTATATGGCTTCTGTTTTACACTGCCTTCTTGAAAAGTCATTCTCTATGCTTACGCTTGGTCTGGAGCACTAGCAAGCATTCTATAGTTGTAGATTATTATATTAATGGAGGGAGTTCAAGCTTTTCTGCTTCGTATCCTCAAATTTGTGGTCTTGAACCAGATAACCTAAAATCAGTAATCAATTTTCTTTAGACATTTCTACTTGGTGTATACGTTTCCAAATTTGTTCCACAGACCATACATCTTCAGTGAGTCGATATATTGAGGTTTCGCTGTACGGTATTTTAGCGTTGGCGCCGTTTAAATTCTGTTGGAAGTTTTATTTAGTTATCGAATCTATATTTAGTGAAAATATTGTTAACCAATATTTGTTTTACATGCCTGAGTTCACTAAAAATAGTTTTCGTGAAGAGATTACGTTTGTTCTTTTTAGGAACTATTTTTATCACTGCTATTTTATTTTTTGTAGTCTTTCACTATTAAAGTTTAAGAAGCAGCAGTTTTACGTAGAACTGTAATGTATTTAAACCTTTCTTATATCAAAAAAAGATAACGGAAGTTCCTTGGAAACACAAACTTCTCGCATAAAACATTTAACAATAAAAAATATGCAAGAAGTACTACTCTGTCACAGCATATGTGACAGCTTAAAACACAAATCAAAACCAAGTATAATTTTAAAGAAAAATAAGAAAAACACCACCAACTTCGAACACGACAAAACGATGTAACCTTTCCCTGGGAGATGCGACACTGATAATTACTTTTCCAGGATAAAATCAAGTAAGTATTAAATATCAAATCATTTCTAAATACAAACACGAAAACCAATTCCTATTGCGCTACCTACAACCATGTAATGACCAAAAAGACTAAATAAAATCCAATAACGTAAAAATTATTCCAAATACCAGAATCAGATTAAAATATACGAAAGAAAAAAATGCAATCCAAAGAAATGAGTTTTTGACTATAAAAAACCATGAGCATTAGACCCATAGAAAAAAGGGGAAGAGAGCTGGTTACTCTTCCCTCACTTCATTTATTAAACCAGTGACGTATATGTAGAGCCCGCTAGAGGAGACGTGGCATTTTATCTGGAGATCACAGGACCCATATATATATATATATATATATATATATATATATATATATATAAGACATTTGGATGTCTATACGTTCTTTTTATCGATACAAATATTGAAGTAAATGCTCTGTTTATTATAAACAGAGCATTTACTTAAATATTTGTATCTATAAAAAGAACGTATATACATAGAAAAATGTCTTGAATAATTGTCGGACTTTGTCCATTTCATAATATATATATATATATATATATATATATATATATATATATATATATATATATATATATTTCAACGTAGACATAAATTTAGTCCGATAAGTCCAAAATGGCGAAACGCGCAACACAAAAACTTTTTCCACTTTGTGATACATATTTGACCCAAAATTGTTCTTGATATATGAAAATTGATATATCGTTAAATACAATTAGTTTTTAAGAATATTCTCTTACTGAAAGTAACTCGACATTATTATTTATGATCGAACATCCAATATGAAGGGTCACATTTATGAATGAGTTTTCATTAGTGAAAATTTCAGATCTAATTTTTGCTAATAACTGCATAAAAAAACTGAGCCAGTATTCGAACTCGGATAGCTATTCCTTTTTTCCATCTGATAAATATGAAACGACTTCCGAACTCCATTTACTACATATATAGAATACAGGGAGAAGTGGATTCGTGACTTTCCCAAGGGTATTATTACGAAGTGAATATAAGCAGAATCAGCTACAATTCGAAATCGAGCCACTGATTCACGTTTCCAGCCAAATAACATTTAAACGATTATAGACTAATGCTGACGTTGTAGTGACTACACATGGGCATGAACGAGAGATGCTGGTAGTATCAATTTTTTTTCAAATAACGTTTTTATATAATTTTTGCAATCCAGTTAAATTCATTTACAGGGTTGCGATGGATATACTGCCGTCTAATTACACAAAAATGAAAATAATACTGACATCTTATCTTAATATATATATTTATCTAAATTACACAAAATATCTTGAAATACAAAATTGTAAATTTATTCAATAAAATCGCCATTGGCTTCAACCACGTCCTCCAAACAACTTCGGAATCTCCTGCATCTCTTCTGGACCGTCTCCTTGTTTAAGTTGGCGAATTCTGCCATAGTCCTTGCCTTTCCTTCACCTTTGCGGTTACAAGGAGTTTTGTTGGTCTCTCGTTCAACTGTTCCCGCATATAATAATGAAGGGGATTGCAGTTTGGTAAGTTAGGTAGTCAGATGTAAGTGGGTTATGTGGTCACAGAAATTGTCCGATAGCCATAACTGGGTTCCCCTGTTTGTGCGACATAATGCAGAGCCCTGTTGCCAGCCTCCATCAGCCAACCTCTTAAACCAGGGTAGCACTACCTTCTCAAGACACTTGATACAAGGCACTTCGTTTAATTTGAGGCCATTACCAACAAATTCCGTAGTTTTATTCTCATCAGAACGATCAGTGTGAGTTTTCCGAGTTTTGTGTGTTGTTTTTTTTTTTTTGTTTTTTTTTTAAAATGTCTCTTTTTTGTTCATCTGGTCTTTTGTTTAAACTTTTTGAGGTTTCTCGAATACATGGTTTCTGGCAATCCTTACTGTGGATAGAATAAATTCCTCCTTCAAGTTATGCGTGAAGAAGGAATGTTTTGGTTTAATGTTTGAAGGAATGTTTTGATGAA
This sequence comes from Acanthosepion pharaonis, assembly GCA_903632075.3. NCBI lineage: Eukaryota > Metazoa > Mollusca > Cephalopoda > Sepiida > Sepiidae > Acanthosepion > Acanthosepion pharaonis. Next base: position 322,656 of record CAHIKZ030005527.1, on the reverse strand, counting down.
ACATACACACCTACACGTTCGTGTGTGTTTATTAAATGCAGAAGCATTTTCTATCTCTTGGTTCTTTGCCAAATCAAAAGGCGTTTGTTCTTCTCCCAGCACACTTGGCCTCCTTCTTGGTAATTTATCATTTCAGTACATTCAAAGAGCGTGTTTCTTCCTAATCGAGTTGAATTCTTGTGCATTACTAAGTTAGAATCAAGACCTTTACGTTCTGCACCATTCCTCAACTTAGCCGCCTTATTCTTTTGCAATTTACTCTCGTCTCCATGATCGTTTCAGCACAAAACAAAGTTAAAAAATATAATCTTTATGCCTGATGGCCACCTATTTGTTTCCAAGCGCACCGTCTTCTAGGGTGGCTAGACACTCCGCGGGGCAAGCGCCTTCTCAGGCATATTTGTGATTATTCAACACATAGAGCCCACCTGTTTTTTCTACTGCAATTGTGCTGAGCGGATATTAGTTGGTATTACTAGGACTGCATGTATAGCGTTATCAAGAGTTTGAACAAGGTCAGTTTGAATATATTCAGATTGAACAAGTCCAATTTCAATAAATCCAGTTTGAACAATGCCAGGCCGAACAAGGCCAGTTTGAATAAGCCTAGTTTAAATGGGGCTAGTTTGAACAAGGCCAGTTCGAATAAGCCCAGTTTGAATAAGCCTAGTTTGAACGGGGCTAGTTTGAACAAGGCCAGTTCGAATAAGTCGAGTTTGAATAAGCCCAGTTTGAATAAGTCCAGTTTGAATAAGCCTAGTTTCAATGGCGTAGTTTGAACAAGGCCAGTTCGAATAAGTCGACTTTCAATAAGACCAGTTTGAATAAGTCCATTTTGAATAAGCGTAGTTTAAATGGTGCTAGTTTGAACAAGGCCAGTTCGAATAAGTCGATTTTGAATAAGTCCAGTTTCAATAAGTCCAGTTTGAATAAGCTTTTCACACAAGGCTTGCGTCAGCTCATGGTATGTCTATCAAGCAATTTCCAATGGCGCCGCACACTGAGATCGCTTCACCAGACTGATAACATCAAGAAGTCGGAAAAGTGAATCTTCTAACTACTCAGACACGCGCCTATATATATATATATATATATATATATATATATATATATATATATATATATATATATATTGAGGAACCATAGAGAAGAGTTCGAATTCCAGTCGTGTTCATTACATTTCACTTACATGCTAATATCCTTGGAAAAGGTAGTGAGCCATCTTTTTCCATGCCACTCACCTATGGTTGACTTGATTCCACAGACTTCGGTGGCAACCGATCAAGGACAAATCCAAATTTAAAACCTGGGAAGAATTTTTAGAGACCTTGCGGCATACTGTGTGCAGCATTATTCTGTATTCAGCTCTTCCGATAAGTGGTTCTGGACAAGCCTTCACCACTATAATCAAATCAAAAGTGCGAGTAGTGTAACTGCTTGGTTCCGCTACTGGACCTTCATGCATCGAAAAATACCCGGAGAATGCTTCATAAATATATACTGGACTCTCCCGTCGGTTTTCCGACGTATGAGGGTCAAATAATTCAGTTCCCAGAAACCGATATCCAGACGTCTGCACGTATGTTTTGATTATACTGGTGAAAACTTTGTACTGAACCAACCTCAGATTTTGAAGCGCCGAATACAAATATCTGGTTCACGAGGTCCCCCAAGGTCCATATATATATATATATATATATATATATATATATATATATATATATATATTAAAGAGTAAATGGTAGAGTGATGTGAGAAGAGAGAAGCCGCAAACGTTTTTGATTATAGTGTGTTTTTTTTTAAATATATATTACAATTTATTTTCCATATTTTTAGCTACATGTGTTTCGAGTCCTGCGTCCTTCATCAGACGAAGAGTGGTTATTTCTATATATTATTTAAAGGAATTAATTTTTTCCTTATGTTTTTCCATATTTAACCATTGTCTTTTGTGTGCAGTAGTAATCCAGATTTTCTTGGACTTATGGTGAAAATATTCTTCTGCTAAAGGGGTAATAATCCTACTTGTTTTATTACCCTTTAAGCAGAAGAATATTTTTGCAGGGACGAGACACATAAGCGAAAATGTTATCTGCATTTATTCCGTCGGCGCCAATACTCTGTATTAGAGTATTTACAAAAACTAAGATTTGACATGCTGCTTTTAAAAATGTGAATCTTTTCTTTACTTAGAAAATGACGCATATCAATCTTCCTACCCACTTCAACTCCCTCGGTAGTTAAGACGCTATCGAATAAAACTAAATTTATTAACTATCAATTTCTCAGACGGTGTCTTATTAATACAGCTTTTTTCCCTTCTAAGCATACATGGACACTGATGGAAATTATCCAAACCCACCTATGATATTCGTATGTTCTGTTTGCGAGAAAATTAATGCAAAATAAAAGAAATACATTTCCTCGAAAAAAGTAACAGTCGTCAACAACCTTACCAGTGAATCCTTACAGAGTGATCCGTATTTATAACGTTGAGATAATATCAAAAGAACCACTCAAATAAATAATGATTAACAACCTTGACTCACGTGCATTTATAACTGTTCTAGGTTCAATCTTTACCGAATGCACCAGACTGACAGTTTTTTTGTGCCGTATAAAGTAAATCACAGTAAGTCTATCATTTTATCCACTATGCTTTGGAGCACGGGTTAGCAGAGTAGTTAAACCAAATTTAAACCAAAGTTAAACTTAGTTCATATCTGTCACTGACATACTGACCGGAAGTGCATAACTTTTAAATTAATCTTATCAGACGTCTAGTAAATTAATCTTATCAGGCGTCTAGTAAATAAGTCCATTACTTCTCAAGAATTCTAAGACTAACACACACACATACACACACACACACACACACACAGATAGATAGATAGATAGATAGATAGATAGATAGATAGATAGATAATATTAATAGTCAATATATATAGAAACAATAGTACTAATCAGAAGAAAAACAAGAAAAGAAATATCATTTGGTATACCCGTCCGATCAACCAAATGGTTAGTATGACATAAGTTCCTAGCTTTAATTGAAAAACACTTTCCTACGAATTGCAGACTTAGCAAGATCTTTAATAAAGTCACCTTAAAATTAAGTTACAGTTGCACTGAAAATCTAGAAAGAATCATAAAAAAACGTAATAATAAAATCCTGGAAAAGCTCGCATGCCAAAAACAGTATTAATAAAAATCCTTATCTAAAATTAGACAAAAATAATGAAAGATTATGTCATTATAGAAACCCTGAAGACTGCCCGTTGGAAAATAAATGCCGCACAAAATCTGTGGTTTACCAATGCACTACATCATCCATTAAGAGTACTAACACGCATAGGATATACATTGGTTTAACCAAGAATGAATTTAAAATTAGATGGAGACAACACAAAAGCTCCTTGAATAATAATAGAGATAGAAATCAGACATCTCTATCCAAATATTTTTTGGCATTTAAAAGAAATGAATAAAACACCAAAAGTAAAATGGAAAATAATAAATAGAACAAGAACTTGTAAAACCTGGGATGACCCGTGCCATTTATGCCTACATGAAAAACTACACATTATTAAGTTTTTTAAATAATGAAAATTTATTAAACCATAGACATGAGTTAACGGTTTTTTGCTGACATCAAGAAATTTTCACATTAAATAATTAGCATAAAATTACTTAAATTTCATAGTCTAATAAAAGGCTTAAAAACTTAATCCAATCATAAGATAGAAAAAACCTTTATGAAGTCAAAAAAACAAATTGTAGTTCGGTGCGACGTGTTTATGTATGAAACAGCCCTTTAAAAAAAATAAAAAATAAAAAAATAAATAAATAAATAGATAAAATAAATAAATAGATAAAATAAAATAAAACAAAATTCTCTTGACACTTAACGACATATTATGGTGCCAAAAGCTATCTTTCGCTGTGACTGACCAGGCGATGTGCGTACATGAATGCCATCATTCGCATCCCACCCTACCTCGGCTTGAACTCTTTCCGAAGGTGACTGATATGTGGATAAAAATGAACTCTTAGGCCTCTTATCAAAATGGTCGCCCCAGCCGTTTCCATATTAATTAATTTTGCGAATTAAAATGCTTATAAAGATGCGTAAATTTCAAGATTGGTTATTCCTATATTTTCGCTTGAGGATGAGACAGGTCTTGATACTTTCATTCAATTTAATTTTAATAATTATATTGAGGGTTTCGGCTCTCGTTTTTGAAACATGAGAACTCTTATGTAGCGAAGGAATCGTATTTTTTAACAAATAATAATATATATATATATATATATATATATATATATATATATATATATATATATATATATATATGTGTGTGTGTGTAAAAGGCTCTAACACTAATATTCGATGGTTATAATTATAACATTGGCCATTCGTATTCGAGGACACTCGTCTACTAGGGCGTCTATCCAATCGCTATTTTAAACTCTCGCTCAGGCACATTTATGTTTGTTCAACGCCCACAGAGCCAACCTGTGGTTTATACTGACACTATGCTGAGTAGAACTTACTTACAGTTTCTAGCAGAGAGCGTGTTATTTAGCGTGATCAACAATCTGAACAACGTCACGATGACTTGCGACTTCGTCCTAGCACATCTATCAACGGCCCCCAAGTGTATCGTATACCCAATTTCACTCACAAGTCTTCGGTCAATCCGTGTTAAGGATTTCCAAAGGCGCCACTTGCAGGGATCGTTCACTTCTCGGCCGACAAATCCACAAGGACTCATTCGGCCATATATATATATATATATATATATATATATATATATATATATATATATATATATATGTGTGTGTGTGTGTGTGTGTGTGTGTGTGTGTGTGTGTGTGTGATAATAATGGCCGTTTAATTATTTATAGTGTTTGTAAAGACCACATTTCAAATATACAAAACGAACCTTCGTTACAGTTTCTGGGCGAGAGCGTAATGATCAACAATGTGAACAAGCTCAGTACGCTAGAACTCTCGGTCATGATGACTTGTGATTTCGTTCTAGCATAACCATCAACGGCGTCCGAAGAATAAGTATAGTACGTTTTTAAGGCAATCTTCAAAAGTAACCTAAATTTGTCTGATGATCGCAAAACCGTGAAACCAAGGGTCGCAAACTCATAACCATAAAACTTATTATGTTAGCTCTCTCACTAAGTAATACATATATATATATATATATATATATATATATATATATATATGAAATGTCATTAAAAAGTATCAAAACTAGTGCTATTATAAATAAAACTACAACACATATTAATTCGACATTTAATCTCCTACGAAGTAGTCTCCTTCTGAAACTGCACACAGGAAATTTGTATTTGAAAAAGAAAACGTCGCAATGTCAGACGTGGGGAGTGTTGAACTGGGCCAAAATCTGATATACAAGCAATAATCACAGACGAAATCTCTGTGGTATATATATATATATATATATATATATATATATATATATATATATATATATATATATATATATATATATATATATATATATATATATATATATATATTCTGTATCTCTTTCTCTCTCTATATATATAGAGAGAAAAATATTATATATATATATATATTCTATTTAGACGTTATTTTTAATAGATACTATTTATTTAAGTAAAGGTTCTCTTTTTTTTAAATAAATTGTATTAATTACATTTACTGGTCTGAATATTCGAGAAATTTCGTTGAAAATCTGCGTTCTCCGACAGGAATCGAACCTGTGTTCTATATGGAACTATCAATTGATCTGGCCTGCTATACCACTCAGCTACAGATAAGCATCTGGTTAACATTCTGGCCGGTAAATGTAATTAATACTGTATATCTAAAAAAAAAGCAGACCATTAACTTAGATAAATTGTATTTATTAAAAATAACATATAAACAAAATATATTAAACAATTTTCGGACTTAATCCATTTAATAATATATTTATATATATATATATATATATATATATATATATATATATATATATATATATATATATATATATATATATTGTATGCCCGCGTATATATGAGATGAGATTGAAATTCATAACAAATTTTTCCATATCAATTAAGAAATTGGATCTTTTTTTTTTTCAGGCGCCATTTCTGTGGTTTTCCTTGACAAAATCTTTTGTCTTTGGCGCGTTTTTTTTTCTTCATCAGTTTGATGCTGAGACATCAATAAGACCTATGACCTTATAAAGTTTGATTTTGATTTTTCATGATTTTTTTAGCTTTTTTATCTGTTGACGATGCAGGCATTCCATCTCGATTCTTGGCCTAAGGCTATTCTTAAGGGAAATCTCGATACGATATGGCTGTGTATCATTTTCATTTCACAAACCTTCTCCTTTCACTGCAAACAATTTGTAATATATATTCCCGGACGATTGTCCAAGTTAAACAATTCTCTTGATTGAAGAACCGGAGATAATACGGATTTCTTTATTAAAAAGAAGTAATGCCAGGAAGATTGTTTGAACCCAATCTACGTGAAGGTGCTTCCTCTCATTATTCATAAGTTTTTGATATCGTTATCGTATATCAATGGGCTGCAGTTTGATAAGCGGGCACAAAAATAAGATTATAATTGAAAAAAAAAACACTATCTGGTTTATTTCTTATTATATAATGGAAGCGTAGAATCGAATAAAAAACTATCAGGAAAAAAAAGCATCAACAAACAGAATTCAAATTCTAGATGAGTTTACTCACGTTCCCTTCATACTAATTAATGTCCATGAATCTTTCCAAGAAATCATAATGCAATGGTTTCGCTTTGCCATCTCCATAGTTTGGAATTCAGTGTTTTCCTTCTTTTAGATTAAATAGATATATTCCTTCGTCAAAAAAAGATCAATTTATTAATTATCTCTTTAGTCACACAATAAAAAGGTTTCTTTCTCACTGTAAATTCACGAGGTGTTGTTAATTTTCTAAGCTGTTCGGGGTTGATAGGTCAACGTAGCAGCGGTGTCATCTCTTGTTGAATGAGTTTTCGAGTGAGTCGTTTATGGTATATTTTCAGAAGTTGGTACATCCTTGTAGAATAATAGTTGCAATGAGCGAATTATATGATAACTAATAACTATATCTACAAAGTTATATTAAAAAATATAACAACTGTAGAGAGCAAAGATAGATATGAATTCCAATATATGAGTTTATATGGAACATAGAATAAATCTGATAGAATAATCAAATAAGCGCCAAATAGGAAAACCTTTATGAATCTGATACGTTTCGTTATTTATTTAGCTCCATCAGAAATTTTAGAAGTGGAAAACGTGGAGTTACCTTTTTTTAATTCCCTTTTTTGTGTCTCATTGGTTATGTAGATGTCACGTGATTATTCTATGGCATTAAGTTACGTATGTAACAATTTACGTAACAGTTACGCATGCAACAATTTACGTAACAGTTACGCGTGTAACAATTTCTAAATTTGTTTTTATTGGTTGTATGGGCTTAATATACATGCCTCATAATGTCTGTATGTCTAATTATTGAAATGTTGATATAATTTAAATGCGTAATATATATTCTTCTTCTTCTCTGTGCAAAAGATTTTCAGAACGTGGGCGGTCATGGTTCACCACAACTTCCTACTGTACATGCCTCATAATGTCTGTATGTCTAATTATTGAAATGTTGATATAATTTAAATGCGTAACATGTATTCTTCTATTCTGTGCAAAATATTTTCAGGGCGTGGGCGGTCATCGTTCTCCACAACTTACTACCCCTATTAGCTCTTAGTAACGCCATCAGTTAACACAAGCTCGTTATACAGATGGCCTGCTGTTTTCCTCTGTTCCTTTCGATATGCCCTGTGAGTGTCAAATTCTCCGAACTTTTTTCCTCATTATGTATCCAATAAATTTCATCTGTATCTTTCTAATTCTCAGTAGAAAGGTCCCTTTTGTTTCCATTTTCCTTAAGATGTCGTTGCATCTGATTTAGCCCACTCGACTTTTCCACTTTCATTTTGAACACGCGATTTAACCAAACCAACCACTTTCTGATTACCTCCCACTATTAACATCCGATTTAGATAAGCTCCCATTTTAAGCCTTGTACATCTTTCAGGCGGTATTTACTTAACTGCCACGGGGTCAAGATGTGACACAAAGTCGTTTTTCGTGGGAAACCCGAGCGTTTCCGCATAGGGTCACTGGTCAAAGATTGGTCATAACATGTCCAAGCTGGTCAGAGCTTAGTCAGGTTCTGGTCCAAGTTGGTCTTGCCTTGTCTTAGCAGGTCCTGATATGGTCCAAACTTAGCCATGGTCGCAACCTAGCCCGAAGCTTTCAGGCTCGGACAGATGAGCTAAGATGGAAAGTGAAACATATACTGGAGACAGTCAAGCCAACCAAATCAAACATCACGAAACTGGAGAGGCTTGCAATCAGAACTCTACAGAGGAATGAAAACATCAGAGGCAATGTGGCTGTTGTGACGGACAATCGGAATATGCAGAAAAACTGGATAACCTCATTAGAAATGCTAGCTAGAGTAAAGGAAGATCCGACAATGAAGAGAGAACGAAAACTGTCGCAGATCCTAATCAAGAACGAGAACCACGTCCCACCTAAGACATAGAGACAGTTGTCGCAGACTTACACCAGTCTACCTTACATCTACGGTCTCCCCCAAACTCACAAAGATGATATTCCGCCCAGTCTGTTAGCTGCCAAGGCTCTGAACGCCCCCCCCTTTGAGTCGATCCCTTGTAGATATAATTGAACCATTAATAAGAAAACCACCTTCATATGTCCGAAACACCCACTTCATGGAAATAATCAAAGATTATCCCATCTAAACCAACCAGATGGTGATCCTGGACGTGATGAGTTTGTTCACCAAGGTACCCACAGAGGAGGTACAATCGGTAGTCAGGGATAGACTGGCTTCGGACTCATCCCTAAATGAACGGACAAGGATACCAATAGATAATCTGATGGCGATATTAATTTTCTGTACACAAACAACATATTTCGAAATGGGGTCAGACATATGTTACAAGATGAAGGCTTAGCAATGAGCTCGCCATTATCACCAGCAATGGCAAATATATACATGGACTACTTCGAAGAAATGGCATTAGAATCCACATCACTAAAGCCAGACCTATGGCTGAGATATGTAGATGATACCTTCATACTCTGGGCACACCAGGAAGAGGTCCAGCTACTAACGGTTCACAATTAAGAGAGAAAACGACAACAAACTCCCATTCCTGGATGTATTATCTCGAACAGAGAATGGATTCAAGATATCTGTATACCGTAAGCCAACATTCACCGGACAATACCCCAACTTCAACTCCCACTAACCATACAGTGTGAAAAATCGATCGTCCGCTGCTTGCAACATCGACCAAAAGGAATAAGTGACAACCCAAAGGTAGATGAACAAGAAAGGGTCAGTATAAGCAGTACCCTAAAATGTAACATCTACCCTGAGTATATGACAGCAGCTTCGACAAACTGAGATAGAAGGGTACAGGAACATAACAACACTCAGAAAATAGCTTCAGTCTGCCTACCCTATGTGAAGGTATTATCAAAAAAAATCTGTGGTCTATATAACATCAGGACGACCTTCAAAATGGGTTTAAAACTTCGCAAACACCTCTTCCGAGTAAGACCCCACCCCCCGATAGAGGACTATTTGTACCCCAACCTGTGCAGCTATGGTAAGAAATATAAAGGAGAAACAGCCCCTCCCTCAAAGTAAAACTGCAAGAATATCGTAATGCGTAATACGAAGGCAAATAGAAAAGTCAGGTATAGCTGACCATATATGGAGGTAAAAGGGAAATAACGGCCCCCTGTGGAATGAGGTTTAAATGAATGCGAAAATCACTGGAAAATACGAAACTTAAAGAATCAGCAGAGATGCTAGACCACAAAAATCTTCTAAACATAGAAACGAATACAATATGGGAACTAGCAATACAGAGTGCTAGAGAAAAGCCATAACAACAAGAAAATTGCGATATGAGCTCCGGTTAAAAAGTGTATATTTGAGACATTAAGTTTATAAGTCCCAAAAGTGCGTACATTGATGTCCTCAAGGACACGTAACGCAGTGGATAGAAGCGTTGGTTGGATCCAGTGACTTGACCCAAAGCGTTGTGAGTTCAATATGAACAAGTGAACAAAAAGTTAAAATGAGATAATTAAGACATTCTAAAGAGAGGTAGAACTAGAACGGTGGACAAAATAAAAGGGCCCAATTTGAAATTCTTCACCTGAAGAAGACCGAAACGTCGTGAATATATCAACAAAGACGAGGACAACAGTCCTAACAATGTAAATAGTGTAAATAATTACAATACCTCATCTCAAAAATATAGGCAGATGAACATTGATTTTACGCCAACTACTGACTTTTAGAGTTGAAAGAACTCTTTTGAGACTGAAAGTTCAATAATAAAAATCCTACGTACGTCCTGATTCACTTATTAAACCTGATCGTTCGTACTTATATCCACGAAAACAAATGTCATTCATTTGTGTTTTTGTCAGAAAAATATTTACGTTTCAAAATATTTGTCCGCTGTCAATCATTATAAGGTCAACAAGTGCCCTTTCATAAAAAAATGGCCGAAATGTAGAGCAGACTGTCTGGTATTGCTAAGTAACTGGTTATTATTGAGATTGAGATTTAATATTTTAATGATTTAATGTTTTGTTTTTATTATTATCTTGGTGTCGCACATTGTCCATCAATGGAAAGTTTGTTCTTGAGGCATTGTGTCAAGAAAGCTCACAACTCAAAAAATTGCTGAAGAATCCCCACAAATTAAATGATAACGGTTCTAAGAAGGTTTACAATCTTGTTCTCAATTCCAATTTACTCTAAACGTTTTTTTCAAATGTTTAGGCAAGGCTCCAAGTACACCCATTACGACAGGAATTACTTCAACAATCATGATCCCGCTACCTAACCAGAATAATTGTTTCAATATTTTCGTTTTCTTTGGCGTCCACTCTTATATTGTATGGAACAGCAAAGTCAATAATTTGACACTTTATACTTACCTTATCAATAACCAGAATGTCCGGTCTTCATGATTCAATGACGTGATCTGTCTGAACCGGAATATCTTGTGACTATTTATTCAATTAGTATTCACACCAACTGGTGGCGTATACTGGAAATTAAGTGACAGAAAGTATCCTCAATAATTCTATAGTTTCTTAGTATTATTGATGTTTTTAACCATTCTGTCGTCTTAATTGTTTCTACTCTTTCCTTAATTTCCAGTGTCTGAGATCTTTTGCCTAGATTCTTTCAGGCCGTTCGTTGATTGGCTGATTTTGTTTAGTGGCATATCAATACTTCTATGGGTTATTTAATGTTGGAATTTAATCTTTATCCACTGTGCAATGTGTCCTTAAGGCCTTCTGCAGGTCGTTGGAATGTCGAACTGAATGATTTATTTCGCTCGCTGGGGTAAACTGTTCTAGTTCCACGTGGCATGTCTAATGGATATCAGTTATCAGTTATCTCCTGTTAATTCCCCTCTCCAAGTTTTCCACTGTCTTAACCAGGTATTGAACTCACAACTCTTTGGGTCCTGTCTCTGGATCTAACTAACGCCTTTATCCCCTGTGCCATTGTGTTGCTTAGATCCAGTGACAGGACCCAAAGAGTTGTCAGTTCAATACCTGCGAGAACTTGTGATAAATATGGCAACAAAGATGAGGACAATAGTCCTAATAATGTAAATAGTGTACATAATACCTCATCTCAGAAATATAGACAGATACTGAATTCATGTTCTATCTGCATGTGCGCGGCTTGCTCCCAGTATAAATTCTGGATTATTTTAATCTCTTTCCTAAATAAATCAAACTTACCTCGTTATTAAAGCAGTGTTTATATACCGTATCAAACGCTTTTGCAAGATCTATAAAACATAGGTATAAATCCATTTTGTATTAGTATTGATCTTTCTGATATCATTCTGAGCATAAATATAGTATTTCTTGTGTCCTACCCGAGACCACACAGCTCTTGGCTTATTTCCAGTCTAATTCTGTTAGCTACTCTATCTGAATTTGAATGATAAATTTTGTTATGCGACCCATCATGCTAACTGTCCGATGAAGTTCGCATTCCTTTGATAGCGCTATAAAAATGAACCTACTTAGTCACGTGGTGTGTTAGTGTTGTCGTATATTTTATTCATTATATCTGTCCTCCTTTACGGCAGCGAATGTTGGGCGGTCTCCTCAGAGATGAAGAGACTCGAGGCAATAGAGCTTTGGTTCTATAAAAGGATCCTAAGGATACCATAGACCGCACATGTGAGCAACGATTAGGTTTTGAATATGATGCAAACAAAAAGGAAACTCATACTTAACATCAGGAAGAGGTAGTTGAAATTTCTGCGACGTGTAATGAGAAAGGAGTGCTTGAAAAATCTGATAGTCACAGGGCGGATGCAAGGGAAAAACGGGTGACATACTTAATGGGCTTAAGCAAGTGGATGATAGAACAGGGTCTGGGAGAAATAAGAAAAAATCAAAGCTTATTGGGAGCTACAATGGACAGGAGGAAATGGAGAGTCATGGTTGTCTCTGCCCTGAAGAGACACGGCACATAAAAGAAGGATTTTTCCAATGCTGAAATCATCTAAGTTTGGTAACGTTGCCATTACACAATTCTATCTGGACCTGCTGCTTTGTTTCTGTATAATTTGTCCAGTACCGATTTCACTTAAATAATTCTCTGGCTTCCATATTTTTGTGTAAAGTTTTCCTCCTTCGTCGTGAAAGAGTTCTCCAATGTATTCGTAGCATCATTTAAGTATTTTTTTCTCTATTATCAGAGTTCTGTCTTTTGATTTTAAACGATGAGCACGTCTTTCTTCTCTTATTTTGTATATATATATATATATATATATATATATATATATATATATATATATGTCATGGGTCCTTACCTATAACTACAGAATGAACTCTTCCTAACGCTATGTATACTACGCCTCTCAAGAGAGAGGGCCGAATCGAGTCGAGCCGATAGTAGTTCACTCCAAACCAGACTGACAGTCATACTAACACCTTTCACATCTTGTATTATTTTTTCGTGTAATATACCTTCGTTATTTCTACTCTTGTGTTCGTGTTGTTCTTCCTTGGTCCTAACCTGGACCATAACAATATATATATATATATATATATATATATATATATATATATATATATATATATATATATATCTTAACTCTGAGGCTCATTTTTTTATATTTCTGCACATTTTTACTTCAGCTGTTCTTCTGTGTCTGCTTTGATTTCTTTGTGTGTTGTGCTATATTCTGTAACACACACAACGGCATTGTTTGCTGTCTCCTTTTTCATCACGTCGAACATTCCATCCGTCACCCATTCCTTTATCCCTTACCTAGTTTTATTTCGATGATCTCGTTTTGGAATGTTACTAAAGCTTCTCTTAATGTGACTAACACCGAATTTCCATTCTCATTTAGTTCCTTGTATCTACTCCTTGTAATGTCAGTATTCTCTTTCAAATTCATTCAGGAATCTTTCTTTTTACAATTTGTGTGCTGTCATAGTCCTCTTAAACTTATCTATGTACATTTTAAACTTACATTCTCTGGAAGCTGATTCGCCCCCGCAGTCAGCACGTAGGTAGGTTTTATAGTATAAATCTGCGTTCCCGAATCTCTTATTGATCGTTTGTTCTTTGTTTTTCCTCCTGGTCTTCTCCGTCTTCAAAAATATCCCGGATGTTCTTGACAGCAGGTGTTGGCTATTAACTAGCCGTTGGAACCATTTTTTTTCTCCACGTTTATTATGGTTTTCTAGTTTCACCGTCTCGTTCTTTCTCTACTTTGACGTTCAGGTCTCTCACGACGCTTGTAATATCCTGTGATTTGCATTGAACTTTGGCGTTGTACAGCAAAACTTTTCTATTTCTTTTTCCGTAAATTGTGTTGTCGGTGCATATAGTGAATGTATTAAAAGGCTTCCCGTTCAGTTTAACTACAACAGCTTTTTGCAGGTTCTAAATAGTATCCTAAAAGACTTGAAGGCTAAAAAAGCAGGGGAATACATAAATGTAATAGAAACAGGAGTAACCGATTTAAGGACTTTGTGTGAACGGCTGATAACGTTGAAGTTTCAATCAAGGAATGGCAAATGTTTCCTGTATTATTTTCAACTTTACCATTAGTCATTAGTCAACAAAATATCAAAATTCACAAGAGATAGATCAACTTTCTCATGTTTTTTCATCAATATTTAAAACCAAAAGCAAGTTATTTGAATCTCTTTCTAAGATTAGTTAATACTTGAAATATCTGATACCAGTTAATCTAATATCATTCCATCTAAAATACTTCAGTATGTTTTAAGTAGTAGTCTATAATCTGCTTCTTTTTTCTTTTTCTATTTGTTTTTCATATCCACATGTAGTTCGAGGTGTCATGCTAAAAGTCTCTTTTCCTTCCCCAGAGTAATTTATTTAATTGAGTTCCAGTTTGACTGACCCACTGAAACTGACCTTGTCAGTCATGACTTTCGGGAACCAATAAATGTTGGCATCAGAATGGCTACTGGAACTGCCTGAAGGAATTCAAAATTAGCATCCAACTACGTTAAGGGGCTCCGTTCTTGGTTTGAATACAGAATTCTCCTTTTAGTGTGACTGTTAAACAATGACATAGAATCTATAATTCTCCGCTATTTAGACTTATAGCTGTGAGAGAAACGTGGGTTCATATCTTTCCCAGTTACAAAATCTACCGTAAGTGGAATTTGGACATAATCGTCGATTTTCTGGCCGGTAAAGAATCAGATTAACGCTATGTGCATTTTCTTCTTTTATCTAAACTAATATAAATTGAAAAGTACAAAACGGAACACAAGAATTTCCATTGATTGAGCGATTTGTTTAACGGCATATCAACTCCTTATTGGTCATTTAATGCCTAGATTCGCTCTTCTTGGGAACTTTGAAGTAATAAAAATGTTTATTCTGCTTTCACAATGAATACATGGTAGATGATACTCAACTTTTGTGCATATACATGTCTGTGTAGACAGAATTGCTAGAGGCGGTGATATGTATTTTTTATGTTGCAGTTTTGTTGAAATTATATTTTGGAATACAGTTTGAGTTAAGAAATTTAGGATATTAATGACATGAAAGATTTCTTTTATGTTGGTTGGTTGATTTTTTTAGAGCATATCAGCCTCTATGGAGTATTTAATGATGAAATCTAAATATTCTGAATGCAATTACAGAAGATGTATAGCTAGTAATTCTTAATTAATTGGTGTTGTTGGTAATTTTTTATATAAAAATGTATTGTAGGTATTTTTATACTTTCATGGTGTATTGTTTTTTTTTTGGGGGGGGGGGGGCTTCACTATATTCCCATGGCTGGAACCCTAACAGGTGCTGCTACACCAGGTCAAGGTAAACCTGTGAACAACAGCAATTAAGTGGTGGTTCCACACTCTACAAAACCTCAAATCTCCCGATCAGAGACCTTGCTGCCGGATGTACTTTATCGTCATACCCAGGATTAGCAAGAAATGTCTTCAAAAATAATTATCTATGACTGATCTTAAATACATTTAAAATATTTCTTCAGCATTTTTTTTTTAGATTTCTCGAGATGTTTTATATCAAACAAAATCAATTTTAAAATGCAGTCTCTTCTGTGGAATTTTATATACTTTGATATAAGTAAAGTAAATTCCATTATAAATTAATGAAATTGCATGACAAACATTACAATAGAAATAAATCAATAAAATTCAACCCGATGTAATGAACAATAAAATTCGTCACATAAAAAATAGAGAATGAATAGATTGTTCTTGATCTTCTTTTGTCTGTTTAACAAAAACTTTTATCATTTTTCACAGATTATTTCATTATTCATTTGACGAGACTCTACTCAAATCTTAATAGAATTTGAACATTCAGTTCGTCCCTCAAGTTACCCAGTGTTTCCTATATCTCGCCAGACTTGTTATAAATCTGCGCAAATAATTCCGCCAAAAATTTAAGAATCTCGTTTATTTTTTTATCAATTTTCTTGTTTATTTCACGCCCTAATATCTTCAGAAGGTTTGGGTAGGATTTCGTTTATCCAAATAATGCTCATCTTGAGAAATTAAGACCAGACAAAAGTATATTAACTCTAAGAAAATAAGGTAAGTGACTGCTTAAAACAATTTGTACATATAATAGACGTATTCTATCAGTAACTGGCAATAACTTTTTGCTGCTTTCAATGTAATTCTAGAGCAAACGCATTTACAGTTCATTTACATTATTCATACAATAGTCCTATTAAGTCAATAACGTTTACCCTATCTCATGATCACTGACAATCCCTTTCTTCTTGCTTTCAATGCATTTTATAGTAAAATACACTTCTACTGATTTTTCAATGTATTTCTATAGTAAAATAATTTGGTATGCATTTCTATTATACACACAGTCAATTAAGTCAAGAATTATGGCAATATTTTCTGACCACTATTAATCTGTTTCGTGTTGATTTGCAATGGTTTTCTATAGTTAAATAATTTAAAACAAGAAGAATCTGTAATGTTATCGTTCCTGATCTGGCATTTCAGCTTCAGTCACTTTCCTACCACCGTAACGCAGCTTCTCTCAGGTATGATCTCATCGTCTTACAGTTAAAATTGCTAAATATAACCTTATATTCTATGCTAACAGTTTCTTTTTTCGTATTTCTCTCCTGTGGAAATTTCTTCTGGCTTTTTGCTTTTCCATCAACTTTGATCAACAAAAATGTCAATAATTATCTTCTGTCTTCTTAATTCCTATTCTTTTATTGTTCTCTCTCCTTAATAATATTTTCTTTTTCACATAGTCTCTTCGCTCAGTGTTATGGGGAAACACACCTATTCTATAGTTAATAGACTCTCCCACCTAATATAAGTAGGAGTAGTAAGAGAAACGAGGGTCAGTCGATGTCGGACGACCGACTGAACGGTTCAACTTTCTGTCTACGGACGGACAGGAACCCTTAGGAGGCTACGCCGAAGGGCGGAGTCTCCTTCGGGGAGGTAAAACCGGCCCTGAACCCGTTTATACGGGTTCAATGGGCATATTTTGGGGCCGAGCCCACGGGCTCGGGTAAACCCACAATAAATAACCGACCTTGTGTCACATGTTGCCCCAGTGGGGGGGAGACTAAATATTGTCAGTCGATGTCGGACGACCGACTGAACGGTTCAACTCTCTGTCTACGGACGGAGAGGAACCCGAAGGAGACTCCGCCGAAGGGCGGAGTCTCGTTCGGGGTGGTAAACCGACCCTGAATCCGTTTATACAGGTTAAAAGGGTATATTTTAGGCCGATCCCACGGGCTCGGAGATCCCACGTTAAACCGGCCTTGTGCCACATGATACCCTCGTGGTGGTGGTGACTAAATACTAGTCGATGTCGGACGACCGGCTGAACGGTTGAACTCTCTGCCTTTTGGCGGGGAGGAACCAGAAAGAGGCTACGCCGAAGGGCGGATTCTCTTTCGGGGAGGTAAACCGACCCTGAACTCGTTTAAACGGGTTCAATGGGCATATTTTTAATATGGATTTAATATGGATGTTTAACGTGGAATCGCCGAGCCCACAGGCTCGGAGATTCCACGTTAAACCGGCCTTGTGCCACATGACGCCCTCGTGGGAGAGTGACTGAATATCGTTAGTCCATGTCGGACGATCGGCTGAACGATTGAACTCTCTCCGTTCGGGAGGGGAGGAACCCGAACACGGCTACGCCGAAGGGCGGAGTTTCGTTCGGGGAGGTAAACCGACCCTGAACCCGGATTCAAAGGGTATATTTTTAGCCGAGCCCTCGGGCTCGGAGATCCCACGGGCTCGAAGATCCCACGTTAAACCGGCCTTGTGCCACATGATACCCTCGTGGGGGGTGACTAAATACTAGTCGATGTGGGGTAGACTGTTCTAGTTCTACGTGCAATGTTTAATGGATGTCAGCTATCAGTTATCTCTTGTTAATTCCCCTCTGAAAGTTCTCCACAGCCTTAGGCGGGTATTGAACTCACACTCTTTGTGTCCTGTCACTGGATCTAACTAACGCCTTATCCACTGTGAAATGTTCCTTGTGTATCAATTTCTGGGTATTATACACGTAATGTCTTCAGCAATCATTTTTACCAGTGCTCATATTCCAATTTTTGCTTGTATCATTTCATGTTTTTACCAGAGCTCATATTGCAATTTTTGTTGTTATTATTGCTTTTCTCTGGCACTCCTTATTACTAGTTCCCATATTGTATTCATTTCTATACCTGGTCGGCTTAGGAGATTTTTGTGGTCTAGCATATAAACTTAAGGAATCAGCACATATGCTGATATTATCTACACATCTGCTAGAGTAGGTAGCTATTCTCTTATGCCCTGTGGTATATACTGCAACTATTTAGAGCAGATTTCCGCGAGAGAGCGTATAATTTGATGTGTTCAGCAGTTAAAGGAAGTATACTCAAACCCTGTGATTTTTTAACTTTGTGCTTTCAAACGGTTTTGTCAACCCACTTTCAGTCACAAACCTTCGTTTTACCTGTGCAATGGCTTTGAATCGCTTCCCAGCAGTACTGAAATTGGAATCGACTCCCCGTGACGATGTTATCAAAAAGCCATTGATAAGATTTGAACATGGGTTACGAGGTCAAAACGTTCTATCCACTCGACCACGTGTCCATATAAATGTTGCTAGATGCCATTGATTTCAGCAAATCTTTGTTCTTTCTTTTCAATTTTGGAAATAGCTAAAAAGTATTAGAAGTGTAGGAGGGGCTAATCTCGGAGATAAGTTACATGGCAGATTTTTGTAATGGGTTTCTTAGCAAGGAATTTGCGTACTTCTAAAACATCATTTTTAATGTTGTTAAGATTTTAGCCGCCAAAAATGAATCCTGGTAGAACTTCTAATTCTCCCAGGATCGTCTCAATGTAATCTTTGATTAAATCCAGTGAGAAGATACATCCTTGTCTTACGTCAACTTCTATTTTTGTGTATTTACTGAATTCATTTTCTATCAACATGTCGGCGATTTGTTTCCTGAATGTCCTGGATTATTCTAACATCTTTCCCAAACAAATCAAGCTTACCTACTGCTTTATTACACTGATTCGCCAGGCTTGATGACTGTCGAAACCGAAGGTGCTAAAAATGAATCTTTTATATTAATATATCCGAAAAGAAATTACGTTTTACCAGAAAAGATATAAAAAAAAACAAATGTAATTTGAATTTATATATTATTTATCATAAATATAATCGCTTTCATTTTCTACGACCACAGTCTAACAAGATGGCAAATTTTCGATTTGTGTTCTTCCTTGAAAAAGTTTTGGAAGATTATTTTCAATGTCTTCTTTGTTTCTGAATGTTCTGCGTCTGATGAAATGTTCTAGTGACCGAAACAATGGAAATCTGTTGGTGCTAAATTTGGTAAGTAAGGAGGATATGGAAGAACCTTCGATTTTGATAATATTATTTTTTTCTAGGTTTTGCTTTACAGATTGTGCACTTATATTGCCATGCTGGAGAATAAAACTTTTTCTGCTTATCAACGTATATTTGTGCAGATGTAAAGCTTCGTTTACCCGATCAAGTTGCTGGCAATGGACGGTTGCTGTAATGGCTCTTCCATGTTATAGCAGCTCGTAATGAGCGGCACTTTCCATATTCCAAGAGACACAAACCAAAGACTCAAAGGCTTATCTACATGAATTCCTGCTTTTGTGTTCTCAATGTTTTTTGGGGTTTTTTTTTGTTTTTTGGGGTTTTTTTTTACATTTTGTTGCCATTAAAAACTCATTTTTCATCACCTGTAATAATGCAATGCAAAAATGAAAGGTTGTCATCTGTGGTTCAAAGACCACTGCTATGTTTGGTTCCCAAGCAATAGCTCACATGAAACCCAAATTAGCCCATTTCAAGTTTGCCCAATTCGCTTGAGATATTCGTGGACAATTGAACGTGACACATTGAGTTTAGTGTGTGTGTGTGTGTGTGTGTGTGTGTGTGTGTGTGGTGTGCATTAAATCTCACATGTACTGATGTTGACCCAATTCACTCGAGTCTTACAAAAGTACTTCCATCAGAGTTGGTTGAGTTATCTTACAATCGCCATTTTAGAACCTGATATGTATGAATCACCCCATCTGTACGTACTGCAGACAGGTTTTTTTTTTTAAATATCAGCCTAACAGTACTACCCTTTTGGAATTCATACAGTAAGCAATGGAGAACATGTTGTTTTTTTTTGTTTTTTTTAAGTTATAAACATCCATGAAGTCAAACACTAAAATGCACTCTAAACCATACATTGTCGATGATAAACTAATTTTGAACTTAGTTTCATACAATTGAACTTCTGTTTTGATTGGTTGACTCATAATTCATTGCTGGGAAATACGTAATTACTTTCCGAACGTCTTAATATTTAGCTATTTTTCGAGGGTGCTTTTGTTATTATTTGCTAAGCTTAGATTGGCACAAGGTCACAAATAACAGGTACCTAGTGAGGATCGAACGTACTAATCTGTAGTAATTGCTACACAAAATAGATCGCTTAACATTACACGCTTTAGCGCCATTTTCCAGGTTACAGTTTATTTTAAAAATAAGCCAATTTCAATTATTATTTCATTAAATCAGCGCTAACATATAGATATCTACGGACGGAGAATATAGGTGTCAACAGAACGTAAATTGGTATTGAATAAAGACGAGACTAGTGTTCATAAATAGTACAATAATGTCTAACGGTACTAGACCCTTCCTTGACGCCATTAAACTTACATAACGAACCAATTTTCTTTTCCAAATTAACTTAGCTTCGTTCAAAAATATCTTACCGAATTAATTTTCACCTTCAAGGAGTGTCAATACGATATGTTTTTCTTACCTTGTTATACTGGATAACTTCCTGAAACTTGTCCACACTCTTCCTTTGCTGTTATCAATCTTCTTGTGATTATTTTCATGTTACAACTAGAGAGGTATCCAGAAGATTCTAAGCCAGGTGATCCATCAAAATCACAAACCATTCGCCTATATATATATATATATATATATATATATATATATATATATATGCATGTTTCAGTAAAAACGACATACAAGGTACTACGGTTAAGCTTTTTATTTAATTTTTCTCCTGTTCTGACAAGAGCTTTCTTTTCTGGACAAAGGGTGTGTAAGAACTGTCCAAATGTTTTATATTTCCGAGCGCTTTCGGCTATACCTTTAACCATTATCAAGGATGATTCGATTTTTCAGCTTACTTGAGTGTGTGCGTTATGTGTATGTATTAGTGTGTGGTAGGGATGCATAAAGGAAGAACTGCTGCCTAAATACACACACACACATACATACATACATATATATATATATATATATATATATATATATATATATATATATATATATATATATTTATATGCGAATTAGTGCAAAGCGCTCAATATCAGTGATAAAGCTGCTAACATATTCAGTTGTATGGATATGAGTTTAGGAGCCTGTGTTTCACGCTTTTGCGATCATGAGACAAATTGGTTTATTTTTTTAAATTAGATCTATTTATGCTTGTTTGACTATGTTTGGTGGTGGGAGGGGGATTTACTTCTGTGTTTGTTTGGGGTGACACTCTTATACACATATACACACCTAGGTACAGCTGTACGCAATTTAGTTGACACAAATATATCCATATAGACAATCTAAGCCAGGCACAGTTATTCATCCATGCGTTCGGGAATACATGCATAAGAATTTTTTAACTCTATTTCGGTGTCGAGACCGTAGCTTTTATTATATGTAACGATGTTCCTTTCGACATGGAGTGGGTAGAAGTGTTCTTGACGCTTATCACATCTACCGCCTGCGCCGTCAGAGAAACTTACGCTTCCTCATACACACATACACACATGTAAATGCGCACATACACTCCTATTGGTCTGGGTCTTCCACCACCATATTGGTTAAGCTGGGTTCTGTTTGTGGGTATAGTGATGCTCGTATTTCACAAAATCTACAACTAAGTATATATATATATATATACACAAACAATTCTTTCTAGGCGAGATACGAATTTCACTAATGCAGGGAGATATCCTCTCTAGTTAGACTTCACGTTTCATTATTAACAACAACAGCTTTATCTTTAGACTTTGATAAACAGTACGTAGGGAAATAGAAATTACGTACGTTATAATTCTTTTCAAACCGGACATCCATGATGGACGCATAAAATCTTTCTTTCTTTAACTTCTATTCTTATTGACAATATGTCCCTTCATGCTAATCGATTACCAGCTTAATAAATGACAGCGAAGAATGCCTTTATCGATCTTATGGTTAGATGTTCATCCGCCCCAAATACTAAAAGATTGATAGGAGGGGAGAGAAAGGCGGAGTAACAGATGTTCTTCTCCATAGATTATTTACTCGGAAACCTATGATTACGACATAATTAAATTGTCGATACATGGCCAGTTCTTAACTTCAGAAAACTAACAAATCGGAAAGAAACAAATTTGAGGCCATGAATTTTTGAGGTGTCATTTTGATTGCTGGTTCGGTTATGCTCGTTACTGATTTCAAATCAACAACAATAAAAATTCGTAAGTTATTTTACATGAAATTATTTATGCTATCAATAAGAAAAATAAATATTTCTAATAATTCTAATTACTTCTACTGTGTACATGGTCCCTTCAGAATGTGGACGATCATGACTCTCCACAATTTCCTATCCTTTGTAACTATTAAAAAGTTTTGTTTTTTCTCTATACTATGCGCACCATGTTCTAGTTTATTCGATGCTTTCTTGTTTCCCTTGCCTTGAATATGCCCCGTGAGCGTCAAATTCCAATGCGCTTTACGGCCATATCACGTTGAAACACTGGTTCCTATAGGATCGATTTTGGGGCCGACACTTCCCTACGAGTGGTCCAGACTGTTGGGGGGGGGTCTTTTAATTGAGTCCCCATTCCTAGATAGATAGAAAGATCTATTTGTCCACTTGTAAACAAAAATGGTTTTGAATTAAAAGTTTTCCTTCGAGATTATTTACCTACCAAAGCTAGGGAGTCCGTACTGCCTTGCTATTTAGCCCGTAGCTGAGGAACGAAGATATGCAGCTATACCTTGCCCAAGAGTATTTATGCAAAAGTGAATGCAATGAAATCTGGTGGAATTCGTTATCTTGTATTAGAAAATCTTAGAATTCATTGTCTTATCCTAGAATAATATCTGTTAAAATGGTTGCCAATAAAAGAAGGCTAATCCCTTTTGGATATTTACTAAGCTTAGCTTGCATCAACACGCAGCCAATGCCAGACATTTGTGTAAGAAAATTGTACAGCACCAATCTCTCAAATATGCAAAGCCTTTCCTGTCTTGTAAAATAAAAACATCTTTCGAATATTTGGCTTTATATTTAAGCTTAATCATCGACCACATTTAGTACGATCACAGAGGTTAAGCAACGTGGGTGACCCTTTGGAATACCAGGTGCTGTATGCTTGAAGGTGCAGATGGTGTAATAAATAATGACTCGGTTTGTTAAGAGCTGAGTTCAATTTCAATTGGCTTCGTTTTCACTGGTATGTCACATTATCTGTCAGAGACGAGAGGACAACAACAGTAAGAAGCTAATAAACATATTGTCAACCTTAACAAAATCTATTCGATTAGGACAAGAAGAAAGTTTGCAATCATTATTTTAGATCATATTTTTGTTTTAAAATTTATTTGCACCAACTTGTTAATGACAATACGAGCGAACTATACTTTTTCTATGTGCTGTATCCGTCAGGGTGTGAGGGAACATGGCTCTCCACAATTTCCTGTCCGTTGTAGCACTTAGTGTTTTTGCTGTCTATCCTAATTCCTGCTCTGCCAACCATTTACACAAACTCGTTCGGTAAGTTATTCGCTTCTTTCATCTTTCGTTCTCGCTTTCAGTATCTCTTGTGAGTATCAAATTCTCCAAACTCTCCTTCCTCATTATCTGTCCTAAGAATTTCAACTGTTTTTTTTTTTTTTTTTCTGATGCTACGTATAAGTGTTCTTTTTGTTTCCATTTGATCTAAAACTTCCTTTTCAGTCCTTGGGATTCTCAGTATCCTTCTGTAGAGTCTCATTTCCGTTGTCTCCAGTCTCTTCTTCATCTGTGATCAGATTGTTCTGCATCCCCGGTCATATAGAAGGACTGTTGTTACATAACAGTTCAGTAATCTTTTCTTTGTTTCTAATGACATTTTCCTGTTTCTTAATATTTTGCATAGCTTTTGGAAGACATCTTTCGTTATCCCAATGCGCCTTTGGATTTCGGTGTAGCATTTTCTCTCCTTTGTTAAAAACACTAGTTAATAATCTGCCTGTTTCATTCTTGTTTTCACGAGTCACTAATATGGCCAGAGACACTACAGACAAATCAACTATTTAAAATAAAAGCATTCTATTAGCACTTAAACTTTACTCACGTGGCAGTTATCTAACACAATCAATAATGAATGCAGATATTTCGTAGCAGATGTAACAGAAAAGCATTTACTCTAATTGGTTATATATATATATATATATATATATATATATATATATATATATATATATATATATATATTAGTTGGATAGATGTGAGTTTGTGACCCTTTGTTTCATTTAGCATCGTCGAACAAACGCAAAAAAAATGTTTATGTAGACACGTGTATTGAATTGACAAAACGACGAAATTTCGTCGTTTTGTCATTCATCGTACTAACGCAAAATCGAATGCAGACACAAATACAAAACGACGAATTTACATAAACCCAAAATTTTTAAAACATTAATCAGTTTGTCTGACGATCGCTAAAGCGTGAAACCCAGGGTCACAAACTCACATCTATCCAACCAAATATGTTAGCTCTATCTCTGATATTGAGCGCTTTCTAATAAGTACCGCGTATATAATATATAAATAATTATACATATATATATTTTATTTATATTTATATACACTTTTCACATATATATATATATATATATATATATATATATATATATATATATATATATATATATATATATATTTATTGTGAAGCATTCCTGTAGAAATACTTATTCACTTGACTGGGTGGAGTTACCTAGTGGTTAATTTCACAGTGTCCATCTAAATGGCGCCACTGGTCGGTGTTAACATAAACCAGTGGATCCCAACCAATTTGGGGACAACGCCTCACTTTGGTATTTCAAAAAGTCTGATGCACCGCCCCTGTAATATTTAATTCTTATATATTCAAAATTTTACTGCAATTTACGTGAAGGAAGCTTAAAAGGCCATTAACTTGGTCTCTAAACAAGCCTCCAAAGACTATGGCGTTCATGAAAGAGAAAATTCAAAAAAACAAAAAGACAGTGAAATATAGTTTCAGAACATATAATAGAGAACTGAAAGACAGAAATATAAAATATTTGAATGAAAACTTATTCTGTATCTTTGATTATTTTAATCATGAAATAATAATGCAAAATGAAAGAAGAGTGCACATCCTTCGTATGCACCCCCAAAATATTACCATGCCCCACCAGTGAGGCATACGCCCCACGTTGGGAATCATTGATATAAACAGAAGCTATACAACGGTTGTTAATATTTCCCGCTAGACGGTAGTTCCACTTGAAGGATTGGCGCAATAAAATGCTACTGGTTTCAATAAGCTTTGTTTGATCTTCTGTTCGGAATAAAAAATTAATATATATCGAGAATTAGGCTGAAATGGATCTGCAGTATGACGTGGTTAATTGTTTTCAAAGTTATAGACTCACAAGTCTTGGAAGTCTTGTCCTCGTCACCCCATACTTCACTAGGCTAAGCTAAGTTTAATATCTAGAATGTAATTAACAGATACTCGAAAAGACGTTAATTTCTGTTGAAATCGGGATCAAAATCACTCTCTCTCCTCCCCTCTTTCTCTTCTTCCCTCTCACTCTCCCTTCATTTCCATCTTTCTTTCTCCCTCACCCTCTGTCTTTCTTTCTCCCTTTATCTTCCTGTTTCTCTTTCCCAAGTAGGATTCTACTTAGCAAACACGCGGATAGAATTTTGTTGATGAATAATAATAATAATAAAGTCTTCTTTCCTTGAATTCTTATATTTGGTGAACATAGTAAGACTCAAGGCGATAAGTTTAGAGCGCCCAACGAAGTTCATGGTAATGAAACTGAGATGCAGGCCAATAATAACACCAGGCTTAATCTTTCGTATTTAATATTTATTTTAAGCCTGTCTCGCTGGATTCTTTACGACTGAGTAGTGAGTTCGACCCTCATTTGGTGCTCCACACATTCGGCCTTGTGGCACATCTTAGAAACAACCCTTAGAAAACCATCGTGCACTTCGACGTCATGTAGTAGTTAGCAAACCTGTTTCACTTGGTCAATTTCGACTGACTAGTGAGTTCGATCCTCATTCAGTGCTCCACACATTCGGCTTTTTGTGTTATATCTAAGCTACGCTTAGAAAATCACCATATTCAATATTTATTTCATTTCAATAGAACATAAATTACTGTCAGCCAGTGTGTGTGTGTGTTTTTTTCCACCCCGGAGAATATATGAGTTCTACTTGATTTCCGGATTATAGTTGACTCCCAAGAGATATTCAAAGCCTGAAGCCTCATTGAAAATGCAACCATTTCTCGTAGGAATAAATACTCCGTGACGAAACAAGGCTATTAAATATTTATCAATATGCATATGTGTACAATGTTTTGCTTAGTCTGGAGATGGCTTAAATGATGTAAGGACAATGATCGTGTTTTGGAATCCGTCTGTTTACCCTATCCAGAAATCCTGTCCTTCGTGTCCGAAGCTTCTCAACCGAATCGTGTACCTTACATTCTCGGCTGCGACATCTGAGAGCATCTCGTTGGCGTTGGGTGTGTTTGTTTTTTATATCTAGCTCGTTCCCATGCTTTCAAACCCGGAAACAGCGAGGAAGCCATTTTATGTCAACCTAGGTTCTCTGACGTCACACTGAATTCAAAATGCCTTCCGCACTACTCAAGTGAATAATGTAGTAGTTTTAATCTGCTAAACGAGCAGGCAGCGAGGCGTCCAAAAATTTTTCATTAACCTAAAACTATTGTGCAATGTACTATTTTTGGCGGCAAAGACAGTTTTACAGTTAAAATGATAAGATGTAACCGTAAGTTCTATGCTAACAGTTTCTTCTCTCATATTTCTTACTTCTGGAACTCTCTTCCGGTTTTCCGGATTTCAAGACAACTGCAATACCAATCGTTATCTTCTATCTTCATAATTCCTGTTCTTTTATTGTTCTCTCTCCTTAATAATGTTTTTTTTTCTTTTTCTCATATTCTTTCACACTTGCGTCTTAGTGGTTTATTGCCTTACTTGAGGCGAAATGATTAAAAACGAAATAGAGTCATATTCTTTAGATTTGTGCAGGAAATGAGATTTGGAGTAAAGGTCTGTACAAATGAATTTTTTATATATTATGTAAGTGGGTTTAAACACTCAAATTCTGGAAAAAACTTTTTATCATATTTTCTTATACTCTGTGAACCTTTGCGTCTTAGTGGCTTTAATACCTTGCTTGAGTTTAAACGGTTAAAATACTCATTCTTAATCTTCTCATTATTATTATTATTATTATTATTTAAATTTTCCACTCTTCCAGTGAACCTTTCCGTAACTCTATTCCGTTTTTATCTAGCATAATGTGTCTTTATCGCTGTGTGTGTATATATACATATGTGTGTATATACAGGGTGTGATGGATAAATTGTCGTTTATATTACGCAAAAATGAAAATCACAATGACATTTACCAAAATTACACAAAAATATCTTGAAATACTAATGAATAACTTTATTTAATAAATCGCCATTGGCTTCAACCACGGCCTCCAGACGACGCAAAAATTAAAAATATGAAATGGCGACAATTTATGCATCTCACTATGTATATATGTACATCTATGCACATGAGCAAAGACCGCAATGGCTGATTGTCTGTTTTTTTTCATCCGTTGCATGTGGAATCTGAGTGTGCTAATCCGACCATATTCTTTTCAACGAACTTTTTCAGTGAGAATCTTACTTTTTAGGGTCCCATATTATGAAGAGGGGGAGAAATGACTCCATATATAAAATCTATTTTTTTTTAATGAATACCTTAGTTACCCTTCCACCACCCTATTGTGTGAGGATGATGTACTCTATAAAGTTTGATTATTATCACTCTTACTGACGTCAGTAAATTGAACATGTCTTTAATTTTCGGTCGATGCCACTCTGGATTCACCTGTCTTTTATATTTCAGTTGTGTGAACTTTTATATAATTAATTTGAAATTATTTTTTTCTTTTCTTCTTAATTTTATTTTATTTAAGTCTATTTGACTTTTTAAATTTTTAACGACCTGACCTTTCATCTGGTAATGATCATTATGACTTATACTAAGTTAAAACTTATACTAAGTTAAAACTTATAGCCAATACCATTCCCATATCCCTATCTTACCTCTCTGAATGCGGGTACTAAATGAAGAATTCTAAAACCCTAGACATCTGAATATAACTCTCCTATTTCATGGGTAGGATGGACTGTTTAGTCTTGGTCCACGGTCGTCCGAGAGGTGGTATCTTGAACCAAATTATCCCTTAGTGACCATGCATAAAACGCAGAAGAAAAAAAACGAAATCAACAATCTCAATGCTTACAAACAAATATTCATACCGGATCGACCGTTACCCGGATCAAGAGATGCCGCGTCCTTCAGAGAGGAACCAGTCTGGAGCCGAAAAATCTGATACACCTGGTTACCAAATCAGGATTAACTCCAACCTTGGACCAAGTGACTCAATCCTAAATCAAAATTAATAAAAAGAAAGCAAACAAAATGGACGAGTATGAGCAAGTCATGGCATCCTTTTTCACCACACTCGAAAATCCACAAAAGAACATCACGGATCTGACATATCAAATATAGAGAACTATTGTAGGAACTGTAATAAGGCGTTATCTTAACCCAAATATGCTTCAATATGTCCGCAGGAACTTCGTGCCAAATAAAATCGTCAGTCTTAATTCACCCACAGAAAATACGTACATGATAACACTTCCAAATCAATTTAGATCTGAATTATCAATGAATTCTAAAACCCTAGACATCTGAATATAACTCTCCTATTTCATGGGTAGATTGAACTGTTTAGTCTTGGTCGACGGTCGTCCTAGAGGTGGTATCTTGAACCAAATTACCCCTTAGTGACCATGCATAAAACGCAGAAGAAAAAAAACGAAATCAACAATCTGAGTGCTTACAAACAAATATTCATACCGGATCGGCCGGAGAACTATTGTAGGAAGTGTAAAAAAACCTTATCTTAAGCCAAATATGCTTCAATATGTCCGCAGGGATATCGTGCGAAGTAAAATGGTTAGTCTTAATTCACCATTCACTGTAGTATGTCTTAAATACGTGCATGATAATACTTGCAATCACTTTAGATAATTTATCATAAGAATTATTTATATTTATTATTATTATTATTATTATTTGGTTTTAGTATTTTCTCAGATAAGATCTTTATATCTGGTAATCACCGAATGGATATAGGGTTGCAACCAGCAGTTGGAGATATGCAATTTTCCGGATTTTTCTTGCCCTTCCTAAGCGGCTTCCTTTCTGTTCCACTGGACAATCAATACCTATTTTCTTTATCCATCTCTTCATTCTGTCAGTCACCGTACACAAGGGCACTAACGACAACTGTTATGATTGTAACCGTCTTCATCTTCCAGGACCTTGCATGTTTAAACTTCAATGACTCTTAGTCGGTTACTTTCTTTTCCTCCCTTTACACGATCCTTATATCAAAAGTACACAATGAATCAATGATTAACGCTTCTTTTCCTATTTATCTTCCAGCAACATGTCCAGTTTGTTGCGCTCCCATTCCTTTTGTTTTTATTGAAAAATCTGCATGTTTCTGACTTCATGTCTCTCTCTGATTTACGGTTGGGCCACTTCTTTCTCCTTGAAAATCTCACTTTTCATATTACTTCCACTGAATGATTTTGGCAACTTTATCATGTCTCCACGTTTTACACTATTCTAAGCTAAACTTGGGCGCTCTCTCACAGTGTTTGTCATAATTTCACAACACTTCCCACATATTCTATAAAGTGATGATATCTCTTCTTTGGGGACATTTTATTACCTTCTTATTTATGCACGGCTTTCATTTTCGTTTTAGATTATAGGTGTTCTCCATCAAGTTGTACGTCCAAAAACAGACAGCACCTTTTAATGGAATATACCCAGTGCCTTTATTCCGATTTTCTCACTATAGGACGTGGAAGATGAAATATTTGTAAGTAAAAGGGACAGGTCAAAGTGTGATTTACACATCGTGGGGATCAAAATCAAGTTGCTGCGGTTAGCATATGTAATACCCACTGTGTATATCGAAGGTAAGAAAGGAAAGAATTGAGAGACCTGTTTGACAAGCTTTTGTAAATAGATAGAGAAATACTTAACATAGTGTGTAAATAAGTGGGTATTACATATGTTAAACCTTATGAATAATTATTTGTTTAAAATATTTCAGCTGCATTTATGATTGTTAGCAATATTTTCTTCATAGTTCTCATTCTCCTAAAAACTTCCCCATTTGTAATATGCTATGTTCATGGTATGCCCAAAATTCATTGGTAAACCATATTATTATCGCTTCAAATATTTCCAATGAAGTTTTCTCTATTACAATGTTATTTTTCGATTCTTTAATATCTTGTTTATTTTCATGAGAAAGATTTTTCACTGTTATACAATTTGGTTTTCTGTGTTTTACTTTTCGTCGTATAATTCTCCTGTTATACTGGAACACACCTATTCTATTGTTAATAGACTCTCCCAGAGTCAGTTGATGTCGGACGACCGGCTGAACGGTTGAACTCTCTGCCTTCGGGCGGGGAGGAACCCGAACGAGGCTACGCCGAAGGGCGAAGTCTCGTTCAGGGAGGTAACAGGGTATATTTTTAGCCGAGCCCACGGGCTCGGAGATCCCACGTTAAACCGGCCTTGTGCCACATGATACCCTCGTGGGAGGGTGACTAAATACTAGTCGATGTCAGACGACAGCCGATGTCGGACGACAGTCGAACTCTCTGCCTTCGAGCAGAGAGGAACCCGGACGAGGCTATGCCGAAGGGCAGAGTTTCGTCCGGGGAGGTAGACAGACCCGATCCCGTTTATACGGGGTATACGGGGATTTTTTGGTCGAGCTTACGGGCTCGGGAACCCCACATTAAATTCGGCTTTGTGCCACATGTGACTGCGTGGGGCAGTTACTAAATAGCGTCGATGCCGTACGACCTTTAGTCAGATACTAAAAGTATCAGCGACTACAACTAGATTTCTCTGCGTTATACCTATTATATGAAGTTCCTAAGGTTTTGTACGTCGAACCTATTTTAGGACCGACTTAGTACGAATACAAGCCTCCACTGTGAAAACACTCCACAACACTCCACTACACGAATAATAGAAAATATGCAGCAACTTGATTGTGACGCCCACGATGTGTAAATCACACTTTGATCTGTCCCTTTTGCTTACAACTATTTCATCTTGCAGGATTTTTTTTTTTTTAAATCCAGGTAGAATTCCATATAATTGCTGTTTGTTAAGGTTGTTGTTTCATACATCGTGACTTCTGGCACCCTTCATGTGTCAATCGATTCGATTTAACCATCAGGAAATCCAAAAACATACCCTTTATATTATGGAAGACGGCAGATTGTTCTCGTTCCGCAGTCCATGCCTCCGGATGACTCGTGTTCTTTTTAGTATTACACTGTTATTTCTGGCTTTACTTCCACTAAGTTTGTACTACCTGGGCAGGGCAGTGAGCTCACAATTATTTTGCCACCCTTTCTGATATCATTCTGAATATAAATATCGAATTACTTATTCCTGTGTCTTAAATAAACGCGCGCTGTTCTTGTTCTATTTCCGGTCTAATTATGTTTCGCGCTCTTTTCCTCAGAATTCGGATATGTTTCGTTATGTGACTCATTAGGTTGATTATCCAATGAAACATGCATTCATTTTGCACGTGGCTTTTTTTTTTCGCTGATCCATGAAAATATATATTGTAAAATCTTCCGATATATCAGCACTCTTGTATATTTCACTTATTATTTCTGTAATGTTGTCAGTGCCGACCTCATCTAATTGTTTTGGCGAGCTTTCCACATTTCTACTGGACTTTACGAATTTCAGAGCAGTACTAGATTGGCAGTCAGTTCCTATCATTTTACGGTTGCAATTGCTAGATGTTCTGTGCTATATGATTCTTTACTCGCTCTTCTCATTTGCGGAACTCCCTTCCCGTATCTCGCTTTTCAAACAGCTTTGATCTTCAAAAATTTAGATGCTATGTCAATCGTCATCTTTAATTCCTTTTCTTTTATTGACCTCTCTCCTTTTCTTTTTTTTTTTTTTTTTCGAGATTCTTTTACACCCAGTGTTACTTTGTGTCTTATTGGCTTTATCGCCTTACTTGGGGTGAAATGAGTAAAAACAAAAGGCAGCAAGCATCTCTATTACAACCCATCTGTTTCTTCTGCTTTGTCCCTGTTCTTCCTGACCAGCACTGATTTCACTTCAGACTTTAACATTTCTAGTCCTTCGATATTTTTACTTATTGCTCGTTTTACCTCTTTCGAGTTCTCCGATATTGAAGCCATTTCTTTATTATTACTACTTTCCTTTTGCATTTAATGGATCCTGTCGATGAGCAGATCTTTTGTCCTGTTATTCTTTTATTCATATCTACCTTATCTGTAATGTTCATTCTTTCTATTTCTGGACAATTCCCATTTACCAATTCTTCTTTTGCCTCCCTGCAATCGTTTCTAATTTTTTCATGTAATGTCCTATATTTTGTACCATAGCTTGACATTGCTATCTTTTTTATCCTTGTTAAGAATTTCATGTCATCCACTACTTTTTTTTTCTTTGTCAGTTTTCTTTGGTAAGATGTCGTTTTCTGATATCACTAAAGATTCTCTTTGCTACTTTTGGACAAAATTTACAAAATCTTTCTATTAGAACAATTCTTCAAGAAATTATGTTTCTCAGGTCAAGTAGTTATTATTACTCTTTCCACTATTAGGTCGAGGTTTCCTTCCTAACCTTTTGTTTGAGGTACTGGGAGGGTCATCTTGATTGTAATTATTTTCTCTTTGCGTTACATTTTCGTTGTTGCTGTTGTTGAAAGTACTTAAATGATGTGGTTTCTATTATTTGGTAACGTTCTTTGCTTGTCATTCTGTAGCGTCAGTCCGTAGGGTTCAAAGAAGACGGGTTTTATTTCCTTGAATTCATTTTAACCACTGATCTGAGTAAGCGGTTGTATGCGGCCGACAGGGTTATCCAGATCGGCAGACACCTCAAGAAGGCCAGGATTCCCAATGGATAAAAGTTGAGGTACTAACAACAAAGATAAGTAAATTAATCGGATTGTATATAAGGATTACATTTCAGCCCAGAAACTCGGACAAAGTCACAGTATTTTTTTTTAATCGAGTTCGCCCCAAGCATAGCAGTAACGCCACTAAGGCAAAAGGGGTTATTGGATGTGGAAGAATTAGAAAAAGAAACATTACTAAGGAACGAGAACAAAAAACAGTAATCACGAGGACAGAAGATAGCGATTGCCATTGAATTTAAATTCTTAACTTTCTGATAATGCCAACCGTAAATATTTCCGACGTTGTTTAGCGATTAGGAGATATTAAATAAACCACAGAAAAAAAAAACATTTTAAAAATATAAATGGCTCTCATTTACATCAAACCTGCATAAAATTCGTGTCACATGATTCAGCATGCGATGCGCGTGAAATTTTTCTAGGGTCCTACAGTACCCAGTCAACTCATTAAAATGAAAATGAAGGTTTTAACAGGTATTTTGCTTGAACAATAAGCGTTAACATTGATGCTAGGTTGGGTCTCTTCGACGTAGTGTAATGGTTAGCAAGCTTGTCTCGCTAAATCAATTATAACTGATATGTGAGTTCGATCCACACTGGGTGCCACATAATTCGCGCCTCATCTAAGCTACGCTTGGAAAACCACCATTGATGCTTGGTTGCTTGCTGACTCATGGATCGAATTAAATATCTGAGTTTCAGGAACAGATTTTGGTTTGGTTTGTTTTACGGCATATCAACCTCAATGGGTTATCAAATGCCGACAAGATTTTTATTGCTAGTAATATTTTTTCAAAATAAATTTATGGTAATATTTCCAAAAATGTATTGCTGGTAATATTTTTTTTCCAAAAAGTATTGCTGGCAATAATGTAATGCTGGTAATAATTCTTCCTTCAAAAATTTATTGCTGGTAATAATTTAAAAAAAAAATCTATTGCTGGTATTAAAAACTATTTTTACACCTTTTCATTACAGTTCGGTGGTAAACTATTTGTCCATAGCTGGAACCCTAACCCGTGCTACCAGCCTGGGCCGGGGTGGACCTGGGAACACTAGCAATTAAGAGATGGTTCTACGCTACTCAAAACCTCCTAGTCAACGCCCTTGCTCTCGGATGTAGTTTATCGTCTTACTCAGGATGCCGATGTAATTTATCGTCATAGCCAGAACGGAAGAGATATTAAATCCAGGCAAGTCGCCCCTACTTGAAAAAACTCGAGCTTAGCTAATCTTTGTAATGATCTATTCGAAACTGTCAGAATATATTTCCTGTAAATATTGTTTTGTGATTCAAAGTAGAGATTTTATTTTAAGTGATCCAATTTCAAAGATATCTGTATTTTAAAAAGCCAGAATGTCTAGTTGTTAATTAAGGAAGCAGCCCAAAGTGGGAGCGCTATACATTGTGGACGTCAAAAAGAAAATGAAGCATTTACAGAAATGTAACTGATTCGAGTAGCAACAGGCGATCGAAAAATACAGAATTCCGAAGTCACGTAGGAATAACGAAAGATGTCTTCCAAGAAAGTAAGCAAAGTATTAAGAGAGAAAAATATTTTTTTCAGAACAAAGAAAAGAGCGCAGAACTTTTATGTAATGTCTAATTTTCTCTATGGAAGAGAAGGATGAGCAATTTCTTAATAGAAGGGGCTTAACCCTTTAAGCATTGCGTTCCTGAACAATTCCAGCCCTAATGCCTGAGACCCCGAGACAAAATTCGCAAATAATTGAATGTTTCACAGTAGATATAAAAATAGTAGTGTTTACCCACCGCTTAACCGATGGATGGGCATTAAGTCATTTTTTGTCTACTACTGTTCAACCTGTGGCTGAGCATTACGTCATTTTTTTCTCTATTACAAATAAGGGGTGGTCAGAGTTGAAAGGGTTAAAGCACTTTTGGTTTGAGAGAGAGAGAGAGAGAGAGAGAGAGAGAAATAATAAACTATCTATTAACATCCTATCAATACGAAGCGAAAGAGGTTTCCAAGGAAGTCATTTTTTTTCTTTCCCAGTAGGTATGTTTTTTATTTATTTTCATTTAAGATGTCAGGCAGTAATATGCTAATTCTATCAATGAATTAATATCCGCTCTCTAAACAAAGAGTGCGAGTCAATGGACAAACAAAATTAATACTTCTGACTTTTCTTATAACTGCAGTATGCTGTTGTATTACAAAAGATAGACTCTTCCATTTTATTAGTATTTGACCAAAAATGGCGGAACTTGGATATAAACCAAGGACATAAAAATTTATAGACGATATAATGAATCTGGGAATTTTGATGTGTGTTTATTCTTTGTACAAGTACAAGAAATTGTGGCACGAGGCCGAAGGAAGTAGTGAAAGGCTGGTCTTCACTGACTATCCTAATCATTCATAGTCATGATCCATTCTTTCAATACAATATGCTCAATCACCACAAGAACTTGTCCATCACCTCCTAACCCTACCTGTACCACAATACCACATATTCACAAGGGACCTAAAAAAAAAAAAACACCCTATGCTGTAAAAATTTATTATGTTAATAAAGTTTTTTTCTAACAAAAATATATAAAAATTTCATGAAACATGAAATGATGGGAAGGGAACGAACCCGAAACCTTGGAATTTTGAAGTGATGTAATAATGGTTAACAAGCTTCGGTCGTTAGATAAATTAGGACCGAGTAGTAAGTTCGATTTTTAGTGGGCTCTCTCAACTTCCGGCCTCCTGCCAAGTATAAGCTATACTTAGTAAATGACTATAATTCCATGATGTTGAAGTTCGCTTCTACCGGTTGAAAATAATATCTTATTAAATAGTCAAATATAATGAATCGGTTTTAAATTCATTTCTTTCATATGCAATCACCAATGAAACTTATAGACAGTTTGTCTCCACAAGAATTTTGTACTATAGACATAGTTTTCATACTTATGATGGTAGTTATAAATTAAAAAAAAAAAAACACCAACCAGTATATTAGAATAATTAAATTAAGTATGATTGGTTAATTTCAAGACAAGTTAACAATTAAGAATCCCATTTGTAATTGTTAAAGGATTTTTCTAAAATAGGAAAACATGCATAAGCGACGTTGAAAGTCTAACGTTTCAAAGAATGCTTACTTGCATTTATCGAAGTACAAAACCCAGATGTAAAGATAAAGATCGTGTTACACCAGGCAGAAGGGATGGTTTTCACGGCTGTCTAAAGAAACTAGAGAAATCAGCAATCATTCTGATTTTACACGAACTCGAAACCCAACCCTTGACATTAGTGTGAACTTAACCATTTGGCCCATAAAACATAACTTCTGTTCCTCCAATTATATTTCCATTACCTCCACACACAAGCAGTATTTTATTAAAATTACCTCCATGATAAAAAAAACTTTGTTCGATAAGTCTCATTTAATTAACTGCTTTAGTAGTTATATATATAAGCGGGTTTTTCTCTATTAAGTAATTGGGGAATTTTGCTATACCTGATGAGAAAGCGCATTGTTTAAAGTCATTTAAACTATCATGTTAAAAATTTGTAAAGTTCCTCAAATAAATTCGCTTCGAATTCTGTTGAAAATATCTGTGAGGAGATTACGTGTTAAATTTTCAGCGCCTGACAATATTCACCTACCATTTTTCTGAAGATCCCAAAAAGTGTCTTAAAAATAAAATGCTTTGAACTATACTTTTGGAAACGCTATAAAAATCAGAATATAACCAAGAACCAGGCAGAGTGATTGGCGGATCATTTCAATGTGTCAAGTTATATATATATATATATTTATTAAAAATGCTTCTTTAAAAAATTCCTTACCCAAACGTCCAAACACGAAAAATGATAAAGCTGACACAACATTTCTCCAAAATTAAATACATTGTTAGATGCCAGAATAGTTAAACTGACGCGGTCTTGTTTCTAGTATTGTTTTAATAGATGTTTTCGGTAGAAATATACTGTTAAAAATGAGAGGCTTATACAGTTATGTCACAAGCAGTTAGACTTAATGATCGACTAGTTCTGAACTAAAATCTTTGCTTTTAATGTATTAACGTTCAATAATTTAAATGTATTGTGTCCAGTTATAACACGTTGGAAGTTTAAATTGTCGTGTGTGTTTAATTCGGAAAAGTATTGAATGTTAAGTGTGTCCATTCTAAAAATGAAGTCGACATGGAGTAGATTTTAACCATTATAAAAATAATTGAATAAACTGAAGTTCTTATTGACCATTGATAGTTATTAAGAGATACGTTTGGTTATTTTAAGTGCCAGAAGCGAACTAAAATAAATTTCTGGTGAAATAAAAACGGAATGTCTTAGTTAAGAATATTTTTCTCTTGTTTAATCAGATGAAAATCCTGAACGCTTTCAGTTTGTCTCTCCAAAATAGACAAAGTAAAGAAACGTGTTATTGTAACTAATTAGCGGGCAAAAATTCCACTCATGCCGATTCTATTGACGGATAAATAGCTGCAGAAAACGTCGGTAAAGGAATGTTGAGTTTTAGTTTAAACATCAAAGAGCTTCGATTTTGAATACTAGAATAGATAATGTGTAATTTTAAAACAGTTTCAGTTGACCAAGAACTTGGTGGGCGTTCAAAGAGTGTCTCTAGATTCTCAGAAATATTATTCTTTTGTCTCTGGAGCCAATTAACTGAACGCTGTAAAGAAGCGGCAGCAGACTTCACTAGATTTTGTTCTGCGTAAACTAGAATCTTCATACAAGCAATCGACAGTCGAAACTGTTCTCGCTCGGGATTATGTGTCACACTTTCATTTGTGTAGTGAAACCGCTCAACATAGAAAGCTATATGATCGATTATTTCAGAGCGGAGAAAGATCACGTCCAGATTGTGTACAGTTCCGTTTCTGATGTAAATTACGTGGCGTTCTGTTCTCGTAAGAACGTTCGCCGTTTCTCGAAGAATTTGCTTCAAGCGGGCTTTCAAATTCGGAGTACAGTAAAGAACGGAAGTAGTTAAATAGGAACAGAGCTGTTTTCTCATGTCTTCTTCAGTAACGCAAAACGTTTCGCTGTGGAGCAGTACTTCAAGAATAGCGAGTTCAATCACATCTGTAACTTCGTGGACAGCATTTTCAACTCTCATACGACATAAAGCCCGAAGTAATTCTTTCATGCCAAGTTCACAACTCTGGTTGGTAGCTGGAATAAAATTTTCGAAATATTTGAACGGAACTTTCCCTTTCATAAAACTCGCCATATTGTAGAAACCTCCTTATCTGATTTTTTTTTTTGTTTTTATTTTCAATTTTTTTGTTTGTTTTTTTAATTTTTTTTTTCAATTCATCATTATGTAAAATTGTATGGTATCACGCGTGTCTTTTATATAAATAGCTTTCTCTCCGTAAATTCCGATTACCCTCGTTGAATTTGCATATGAAAGATCATTAACGCAATGCTATTCCTTTACTTTTATGATTTTTTTTATTAATGCGTTTTTATTTATATATATATATATATATATATATATATAAGCTTGGGTACCCCATACTTTCGGCCTTGTGCCACATCTGAGCTACGCTTGGAACATCACTATACAAGCTTTGTGTACCTAGTTAATGTGAGTAAGTGTTGTTCCTGGCCTGCTCCCGGGCCGCCTATTTGGTTATGATCCAAGTTGAAATTCCCAACCTCCCCAGTTTGTTTTGGCCCCCTTTTCATCTCGACTGGGTCAGCTTTTATATTTCCCATGTCCGTCTATATTTTCTCCTTTCCCATTCCCTTAGCGAGAGAGCCTCCTGATTGTGTCCAATGAGTAGAATACAGCGCCCTCTCTGTTTGGATGGTTCGACCTGCCCTACTAACATCAGTTATGTTTAGTTTACTTTGTGGCCATGTTTAGTTTGTTTTGGGATCCATTCCCTCACGTCTCATTTTATTCATCCATAAATTTTTAAGTATAAATTCTATAATCATTAGATTTTTATGTCATGGGGCGCGTTTTGTAGGTCCCGCTTGAGAGGATGCGGTATTGTGGTGTATTTAGGATTGATTGGTGACGGACGAGTTTTTATGGTGAATGTGAAAATTGTAATGAGTGAATGGGTTGTGAATCGGATTAGCTAGGTATAAGACAGTTAGTGTCGACCAGCCTTAACCCCTCCCCTTTTTCGGCCTTTTGCATATATATATATATATATATATATATATATATATATATATATATAGATGTACGGGTTGTTGTGTTCAATTTCGTGCAAATACCATTAGAACATTCATCTCTTATCTCCATTAACTATGGGTTAAACAGTAGAGAAATGTTGTGCTCTTCAGCCTTCGTTGTCAACTTGTCTAGCAGACGGAAAACTCTGAATTGTATAACCCGGGTAAATGGAAATCGTTACCGTAGGAACACGTATTCATCTAAGAAGAGGAAAACTCTAAGAGAAAACCCACTCTTATTTAAAGTACAGACGATGAGCATGGTGCTAGTCTCATATACCATGAACAAAATTCGGTTATAGAAACCTCACTAAGAGTTCTTATGCGCCTTGAGACAAAAGACAGATAGAATAACTATATA